>KK351028.1:304189-347076 GCA_000671755.1 Glossina brevipalpis | reverse complement strand
AATAATAATAATAATAATATATAATATATATGTATATGAAAATGTATATAATAAATGCATGTAAATAAGTATACAATTGTAAAGTTTTACTCTCAATGGAGAATAAAAACAATGTTAATTTAGGGTTGGCCCATTTGCTTATTTTTTTTAAATTTATTATTTAATTAGATTTTTGTAATAATACACACACACACAGTTCGTTTATAAATTTTAATCGACTGATCTCTAATAAAATCTAGATCTAATACATTGCATAGTTTGATCAACTCATCTACAGAACATTGAGAAATGTGATATTTTGAATATGACAAGTTTAGAAACTCTTAGATAGTAAATACAATGAAGTCGCACTTATATTCCCATGCCGGGGGGACAAAACAAACAAAATGCGCACCTTATTCGTTTACATTTGTTCTGTATGTTTGAATTTGTGAGAATATAAGCGCGACTTTATTGTGTTCTATGTGCAAGGTAAAGAGCAATGACGTTCCATGTATAGAAGAAGAGAGAACAATGTACTGTTAAATAATCCTGCATCGATTCTGCAAAACTAAGAAATATCGAATAATGGTAAAGTTTCTTAATAACATTTAATTGATATTATTCTTGCTAGAAATGAACAAATATACGATATTGTTAGGATGGAGCGAGATACGTTACTTAAACACAGAAGAACAATCTTCAAAAAAAATATCAAATCGGAATAACGCAAATTGTGCGATTATTTGATTTCAAAGTCAATGAACTGAAAGAGAAATTACGTGAATTGAAAATATCTACGGAACTGGAACAAAAAAAAATAAGAGAATCAAATTAATCATTATTCGGCTGCCAGCCGCGTGATTTATTGGCATCATTTATCTAATCTGATGAAATCGGGATAATATAAGGAAGAACAATATTGAGTCTCCAAAAGACATGCTGTAAATTGAAATCATTAATGTTTAATCTGCGTTTACCTCTACTAGTTCAGAGACATCGGCAACATTCCGGAGCAAAATATCTTTCATAGTCCTTTACTCAGTAAAGTTTTCTTCCTACTTTTGACTTAAAGCTATACGTTGGCATTATGAATTAACATCCACAATGTAAAATGTCTACAAATTGACGGAAATTCGTTAAATTCATTAAAATTTTCACTGTTATCCACCACATGATACCAAAAAATCGAGCTATTTTATGTATCAAATCTTATGAAAATTATATATTGAATCGATCTAATCTTGCTTTTTGTGGTAAGGAAAGTAATTTGAAACTAGTTCCTAATCTGTTTGCTAGCGTTCGAAAACGGATTTTTACTCCACTTAAGGAAAGTAAGCTTATCTGAGACATTTTCTCATTTATTTTAGATGCTCCTCGTCCTTTCAGGAACATTTTTACCATAGTATTTAACCAAAAGTAAATTTAATTATGAAATATTCGAAAATTTGAAATTTTATAAAAATTCCAAAAATATTTTTAATGTCATCTTTTTATTTCATTTCTTGTATTCCGTCGAATTCACTTTCATTAACGCTCTCGTCTTGACGATGTGTAGTATTATTTAAGCTAACGTGTCTTATGATCATTTAACAAACTGGATGTGTTTTCTGTAATCGTTTGCCAAACCCTTATGACATAACATCTCATTCAATAAGTCCCGAGGCTGACATACAGATGCTATTTCTAACAAAAAGATCTATATTATTATACCCACCACTGAGGTTGACGGGTACATTTCATTTTTTCCAATTGGTTTGTAACTCCCAGAAGGGAACTTCGGAGACCACATAAAGTATATATATCCTATCAACGTATGTGAGACAACTTCTAATGTTTCTGCCAAATTCGAAGCGTAATTCGAAATTGTTGCGACTAGAACAATGTTTACCATAGACATTACACAATTAAGCAGACAAACAGATGGGCAGACGGGCAGACGGATAGATCTAGGTGTATTCCGAATTTCATACTGATCAAGAATATATACATTTTATTTGGTTCATTTGGGAAGCATCTTCCTTGATCTTACAAATATTTTCACAAAAAATCTAAATTTCAATATTCTGTTATAACAAATGAGCACGGTCGATCCTTTCGACTTTTGCACAGAGACTACGCGATAACTAGCGCAATATTAGTGAAAATTTTTATAATTCTGTCTGCTATGGTTTATGATTAACGAGCAAAAAAAAATGCATTTTTGTTTTGCTTCCAGAAGCAGAGCTACATTGTACTGTGACCGTGCCTTTTGATCGATTTGGCCCATTTTCAATACCAATTTGCGTGCAAGAACTTCCAACGTTTCTCTCAATTTTGTAGTCGATGTCTACATTTTTGTGGGCAGGAGAAAGTTTACCACAGACATTACATTACACAGACGGTCAGACGTACAGACGGACATGCTTAAATCGATTTTAAATTTGATACTGATCAAGAATATATTTATTTTGTGGGGTCTCCGAAATTTCCTTTGGGGCGTTACAAACAAAATGACAAAATGAAATATATCCCTCACCATCGATGGCGGGTGCAAAAAAAAGAGAAATTTCGAGAAACACAACATTATTTCAATTGATCAACTTCGGCGTGTGGTCTACAAAAATAGGAAAGTGAGGATTTATTGATGAAAATCATTTATGCATGGCTTTGCGAAAAATTTGCAGATGGATCTAAACAAATTTTCATTTTGATTGAACTATAAATATCGCAAAAAAAAATTCTTTTTATACCCACCACCGAAGGTGAAGAGTATATTTCATTTTGTCATTTGGTGTATTTGTTATTTTAGTGTATTGGTTACAAAAAATTCTACCGCAATAAGATTTGAACCCCAGTGTATTGACTTGTTCGAGGCGCTTCTTAACAACTTAGCCACAGTTGCGGACTACTTTAAACTTAATTGACAATTTTTACTTAATTGACTATTGAATTTCTTGCTAAGCGAGTAATGTATATGCATATACAAAAAACTGCAAATCTAAAGCAAAAAAAAAATTACTTTCAAACGTTTGTAGACGTCCGCATCGTTTCGATGTTTAACACTGAATGAATGAAATAAACTGCTTGCAAATCCGCTCATGTTATATGAACAAACTCTCAGACTTCGTATTCTTTTTTTCATTCCCTAATATTGTTATTTACTTTCGCTTAATAATAGTAAAAGAAAAAAATGCAAAAAGAAATCAATTAGCGGTTCTCTACTATTATGGATGAAACCGTCATTACCCTTTACACAGGCATAATGGTGAAGCGAGATATAAGCGAACGCCTTATACCTAAATTATGCGAATATGTCTCTAATCTACTCATATTGCCGGTAATATAATGTGTGGTCGTAAACATCGTACACGATTGGACTGGCCAAACATAAAAATAGGATAAAATAAAGCAAAGCAAAGCCCATGATTCGAGCCATGTTCCCAAATTTAAACGGCTTATACTTTACTAATTCGGCTAGTGTTCGACAGATGCGTAAGTTTGTTCTTGCCAGCGGATGAAATTCCTACAAATAATTTTCTACCATTTTCGTCATAATACACTTGATATTCAAGGACGCGAACTTATTATTACAAGTGCCTGACACTCACTTTATTTGAAATTTTAACGGTATTCTTTTGTTTCCGTTAATTGGGAAAGCATCAAAAGGCCGCTCCTTTTGGCAGTGCGGAACTTCAATCGGCGAAAAGCTACCTACGCTTCTATACTCTACTCTGGGGACCGATTGCTTAAATATTTCCCTATAGTAATACAATAACAGCATTCTATTTTTACAAGCACTGTAGCGGAGAGAGATGATGTAAAAATTCGGACAGACAAAAAACACATACTCAGCATTTGCTGCAATATTACAGAATCTGCGCAGAGCGCTAAATTAGATTTTAAACCCACGTGAAATCACAATACTTTAAAAAACTTCACAGCGCTTCACTTTATTTTGAATATTTAACGACATACTAGACCAGTACCAACTTGTTTATAATTCGGCCAATGTCTTATAAACTTTTCCACGCCCATTTGACAACCAAGAATGGGTTACAGTTACTAGAACGGGTCTTAACTCTGTAAGTAGCCATTAGCCCCCAGACATTACCATGTTATATTGCATTTCCATTTCGAAATCCAACACGCTTATGCACGCGTTCATAAATCGGAAAAACTGTCTTCGTCTTAGTGACATTCTGTTGCAATTGATGATGAGTGGATGGTAAAAAATATGGCGAAAACGTCCAGCAATCTATCGTTTATAATTTGCTATTTTTCCATGTGCATACGAGAAAACGCGCTTAGCGCAACGTTCAAATGCTCTGCGATGCTCAATAATGTGGTCGAACGGTTGCAGTTTAAGACTGCACTTAGCTAATCTATCGAAGAAGTCTTTCTTCAAGTTTAAAGTGCCTTTATGAGTTTATATTATGAAAACGTTTTAACTTATAAGAATTTTTATAATTTTTATAGTTTAACGTAAATAAATAATATCGATATGCGATAAACGATAACGCCAAAATTTTTAAAAATTATTATAACTAAAAGCCTACCATTCAGTAGAATTCTAAATATGTATATTAGAACTTTTTTTTTAGTACGACTATTCGTCTTACACTGAATAACGTATTGTTTAGTTACATTTCGCCATAATGGGAAATGTCGACGGCTTTTATCTAAAGCGACTATAACTTCAGTAGTTGTCGCGGGCTAATTCAGAAATTAGCTGCTAATAGCTTATAAAAGCAATGATAAAATTAATATGTCCGTAACGTACGTTGGAGATTAGAAAAAACTTAATGAGTATATACGTTTCGAAGTTATAAACTAAAAAAGTTTAGGTTATTTTGATTCAATAAACAATAAAATGGAAATAAGTACAAACGTGTATCATTTAAGACGAATAAAATTTTGCGGATACAGCTTAAATGTATTTATTTCTTTCTTAAAATAGACTCATTTTCTATTCTGTAATCTGGATAAATCATAAAATTTTGCTTAACCATTTCCAGAAAAATAAGCGTATTTTGATGACTTAAACAATCTCCTTGTCTAGGATTTCGTAGGATGCCGGTCCTATCTGATATGTGGGCCATATGTCTCCCGATTCCGGATTTCGTATTATTCCAGTCTTTTTCTAATATGTTGGCCAAAGTTCTCGGATCCGGATTTCGCAGTATCCTGGTCCCATCTGGTACGTAGGCCATAGGTTTCTCGGTTCCGGATTTCGTAGAATCCGTGTGCCTTTGCCAACGTACCAGATCCAACCGGGATTCAAGTTTAACATATATCTGAAAACGCAATCCCAAAAGAATCGGAGACAGAACTATTGTTATGAAGAGTTTAGTATTCAACACTTTCAAATTTTGATATTATTATCAGTTCTAGTCCTCGAAATAAATTCATTCAATAGGACACCAGACGGCCGAAACTAGCCGTTTAATAAATGTTTAATAATTAGATTGGACTTTAATTTTGAAAGGCAAGATATGTTTTTACTCGTGAAACTTAAATTTGACGTCTCCGATACTGACCAGATTAACATCTGGATATTTAGAAACTATCATTAGTAGAAGTATTAGCAACAACACATTTTTTTTTAAATTGGTTTTCAGGTCCTTTGTCAAATGAGAATAAACATTATTCGGATTTTGCACCAGGAAAATCAACCGTAAAGAAGTGGTTTGCTAAATTTAAACGAGGCGAAATGAGCATCGAGGACGATGCACACAGTGGACGCCCCAAAGAGGCTGTTACCGACGAAAACATCAAAAAAGTCCACAAAATATTTTCGTAATAACCGTAAAGTGAAGTTAATTGAGATAGCTGAGACTCTAAAGATATCAAACGAACGTGTCGGACATATCGTGAGTGAATATTTGGATATGCGAAAGCTCTGTTCAAAACGGCTGCCGCAGCGAGCTCCTACGATCGACAAAAAACAACAACGAATTGAAGATTATAAGCAGTGTTTGGAATTGTTCAATCGTAATAAATCCGAATTTTTGCGTCGATATGTGACAATGAATGAAACATGGCTCCATCATTTCACACCGGAGTACAATCGACAGTCAGCCGAGTGGACTGCACATGATGGACCGACTCCAAAGCGGTGCTTTACTAAACATGCTATAACTTAGATACTAATATTGCAACAGCAGTCAAATTTATACATGCGTCCTTTCGAAGGTTAGGACTAACTAAAAATTATATGGATTTAATACTAGTAGTGCCATCTATGTGTCAGCTTGCGAACTTTTCAGCTCATCTGATACTTAAATTACGGTAGAGTTCGGTAGAGTTTCTATTTAACGAAACAGTCAACAAATAATGCAAATTTTTTAAGCAACATGAATTCTAAAACTTCCATGATTTTGAACAAAAATGTAACTCAGACCGGTTAAGTAATGATGAATAATTTTTCGCTACATTAGAAAAATCCTAACAACACGATTGTTGTTCAAATCCTATTAAAACGGTTGTTTCTGTTTTCGTTTTAAATAAATTATCTCAAGCCGTACTACATACATATTATTTTCAATTGTGAAAAAAAGTAATCAATTTGAAATTAGGCAGAGATTTTTTCGTATTATTAAAAACTGCAGCTTTTTTTATGCTTGCTTCGTATTGTTCTGACAGCATTTTGTTTTCAGTGTTGTGCACATTTCAAACTATGAAAAAAATTTAAAAAAAAACGCCAAATTTTTAACTAAATTTAAATTATCTTGAATTAAATGTTCTTCAATACAATAATGAAGATCAAAAAAGCAAATGTTGAAACTTTTTTTTCAAGCCTCTGTTATTCACTAATATTGTTTACTTGCGATTAAAACTCCAGAATTCTATAGGAAGTCATAAATGTTCTTTCTGTTTCTAGGTGCATGAGACTATATTTTTACTCTTCTTTCTGATAAAGAAAAATATAATTCCGATTAAGCGAAAATTTTCATTTCGATTCAGGAAAGAAATGAAATTCTTCATCCTCTCTATTTCATATATTTTTGGTTTGCTTAACACAACAAATGAACTTAATACACTTTTTCTATGCAGTTCTTAGGGTTGCAAACACAACAAAGCCGAGCTTGTATTTTCATGCTTGAGGAACAAATTAAAACAAGTAGAATGCGTGCCTCCATTGTTTTCATTTACATTGCTTTCCATATGCTTAAATTTGTGGGAAAATAAGCGTGGCCTCATTGTGTTTTCAACCTTAGGGTGAGACCAGACTTTTTTTTAGGTCTACGAATTAAAGTTAAATAAACTGAAAGCAATGAAAACAAAAACAATAAAGCCGCGCAGCCGGTTGAGTGTATAATTTAAAAAAAACAATTTCTAAATTATGGAACATTTAATAAAAAGATTTAAAGGTATCTATCTGATAGTATCATAAAATTTAACTAAATTATGAAGACCAATATTTTCTAACAAAATGCTTGTTTTTTTACATTAATTTTTTTATTTTTATTTTTAATATACTTTTTGTTTATATTTACGTTGGTTTTTTTTATTCTTAATTCTCAAATCACATGATTGTTATTTAATTACACTTACATAAGATTTTTTATTTTTTTTTTATCAAATGATATAGTAAAATATGGGCGAGCGTAGATTGCCAAGTGTTTCGAGGCTTGAGATTATGTAGGAGATCTCATTGCGTTTACAGCCTTAACTATTTCACTTCAAATACTTTTTAAAAAAATAATTGTTTTTTGTTATAGCACTATACGACTTAAAGCGATGTATGATGATCGTTCAAATTTCCCAATGTTGCGAGACAAATTTCATAATTATTCGGATTATTTTTCTAAAACTAAAACAATCTCTCCCTCTTTCTAATTTAATGTTTGGTTTTTTTGTTTTATATGATAAAAATAAAATGAAAAAGGCATACACCCCTTTCTTCGTCCCGGCTAGTAAATCACAAAACTGGTTTTAATTATTGCTAAGGATCTGAATTCAATTATATAGTAGATAAATGGAATTTGCAATAATTAGAAAAGCGAAGTCAAAAGCGCTAATAATATATTTATTGTTAGAGAACTACACTTTATTATCTTGAGTCCTATAAGTTTAAAGACACTTACAAGATTTTTCGCGATCTGTGAACTTGGAATAACGCCCATTGGAAGTATGGTTTAATTTTTTTTAGGTTTTAATAAAAAAAATAAAATTCATCAAGTGAAGCTGCGTTCTAGAATATGCTTGTTTGAAACAAAGCAAATCTCTTAGTGCAAGTGATCAAGAACATTACGCTTTAAACACAATTCAGCTGCGCTTATATTCCCAGGTCTGGGGGATATTCTCTATGTAAAACAATATGAAAAAGAGTTAAACTAATACAATATGAAATATAAAATTATATAAATAGTTTTTAAATTTGAAATAAATGCTTCTTATGCCTACCACCGTAAGTGGGGTCCGTCTGTCCTTCTGTGTAATGTATATGGTAAAAATTCTTCTGACTGCAAATAAAGATATCGGGTCCAAATTTCGAAGCAGCAATGGAAGTTCTGTTACATACGTTGCTATCGAAAATAGACCAAATCGATCGTTTGCTTTCTAGCTGTTTTGCTCAGTACTCACAGACTGCAAAATAAAAAATTCCACGATATTTCATAAAAATAGAAAAATCTGCCACGCTCATCTATTAAAATTTAATTTTTTTTTTCCCTTCTTTTAAGATGGTGGGTGGTGTATATAAAATATTCGGCAGAGCTGATCCTAATTTTCCTAATTGTTTTCATTCATATTACTACTATGATTTGTCTTTGTCCTTATGTTATGAATTGAAAAATATTTGCACTGTCTGCATAGCCGAGCTCTCAAATTTAAGGGGCAAATTTTAAATGATTCCGCTCCGGAACCCTCGAGTACAAAGGATCAAAAAGTCTTTAGACAATGGAAAATAAAAATATTCTCGATCCTACAAGAATTAATCAAATATCTAACGATTTTTCCACATTTACCTATGTGCTAATAGATAGTCAACAACCTCCAGGAAAGGAATTTTTTTTTTACTTGTCCCTACATGTAGTTAATATTTTTCAAACTGCCAGTTACTTCAAACAATAAATAAATGGCGTATATTTAGTTGTACATAATTCACCTTTTTAATAAATATTATAAAATAACGATCTCTGATTCACCAAAAGCAACGCGCAGCACAAATTGTCTTCTGAAGTGAACATAAAATGCTTTGTTATGTGCCGTGTTGACAGGTTTGGTGATTTCGAAGAATCTTCGTATTCCATTCAGTCATTTAAAAATCCATATTAACGTTCAACCTTTATATCATAAAGGTAATGCCGCAGAGATATTTTTATTTTAAACCTTAATTTTCCTATTGCTATAGTTTTAAACAGCAACTTAATATCTTACTTCAATAATTGAAAGCAACTAACTGCTGTATAAATCGTAAATTGATATTTGTACCGATGTCTTGAATAGGATATTTTCCCACCTTTGTTTTCACCATCGCAATAGGTCATAAAGTTGAAACAGAAACAACTTGCATTTTTAAATTTGAAAATGTTTGCTTGCAGGAAAAATAGAAGCTTACGGGTAACATTTTCCCTTTAAACGAATACGTAAAAAATGGATTAGGGTTAATGCTTAACTTGAGAACAGACGGACGAAAAATCTCGTACAATAACAACCGTCGATAGTCGATGTCAAGTCGCCTTACACAGTGCTACAGGAAAGGGTTTTTTTTAGCTTACTGAAACTGATAATCTAAATTGGACCCATTACAATAATATTCGGTCGAAGCATATCTAAATCTGCCAAATTCTGTGTTACCAACCATCAACATTTGAGCTTCACAGTATCAGCTGGGTATAATATATTTAGAGTCTGGAGAACCTGCTAAAATAATAAATGGCTAACGAAATAATTATCAGCCGTAAAGCATGTGAATTTCGAATTGAAAGTAGAAAACTCTGTAATATACAAGGTAATTTTCGACCATATGTGGATAAGCCGGTCAATAAAGAATTCATTAAAAGACAAATAGTGGACGTATATGTTATCTTGAGATGAGAAAGACTTTTATCTGGAAATAAAATAAGTGTTCTTTTCTTTTTTTTTTTTTAAGAAAAAGTAAGAAAAGATGGAAATTAGATGGAACTTTTAAAACATAATTTTTATCAGCAAATTGCGTTTCTTAAAAAAAAAAAAACACTTGCATAGCAATAAAAAAAAGCTTACATTGCATTACTAAATTCTAGTCTTCTTACAAAATTAATATCTTCTGTTATCTAAAGCGTCTGCGCCAAGAACGTCAGTGAAAATATTTTTGTCGGCAAAAAATAGAACAAAATGTGAAAGAAGAAAGATTTTCTTTGAAACGAATAAGGATTATAATTAAAATAAAATTGTAATAATTAAGTAAGCAAGATAAAAACTAAAACTATATTAAAATAATTTGAACTTTTCAAGTGTCTTACGATTTAATGCAATCTAAAGAAATCCGGTTAATGTTTTGTATTTGTGGGTGCTTGCATTTTTATTATGAGGTGTGCATATACGCTTTATGCAAAGAACGTATCTAAAAATTGCCATTTTATCTCTTCGATATTTCACAAAATTTCAAGTGGAACAATCTTATAAGTTATTTAATAAAATCAACGTTAAATTCAATTTGCGGAATTTTCTGAAAAAGGTATTCCAATCATGTTGCAATCAATCAATCATTCATTAAAAATTAACATATTTTCTTTTTAATATATGTTCTTTTTTCTTACGGTATTCATTCAAGAATAAAGAAGTTTATGTTCCTTTTAATTTTTCATCGTCCTGATATATACTTTTACTTTACCAAGAAAAAAACGCAAGTGAGTTTATTTAAAAAAAAAAAGGGGAAAAAAGAGTATTCCGAAATAGGCGTTTTTGTTACAATTATTGAAATTTTTTTAAATTTCTTCAAGTCAAAAATAAAACCACTTCTCTCAGTGTATTTTTGATGGCCTAAAACTATGCTAACAGAATTTCTTTATTTTACAACGCTGCATACGTATAAAGAAGTTGAATTTTCGTCATACCGGAATTTTTACTATGTTATATAAACGTAGTTATGGTTAATTCACTAAACATTTATTAAGAACGAATGTCTTGACAAAGCTTTTGCTTTTATCAAGCATTTGCCTTTGTCCGCTCCGCTTACTTAGAACCACGTCTCATTAAAAATTTTACATCAAAAAACAAATCTTCAAGATGGTCTCATCTAAAATTTACCTACTGAAATTTATCTACTGAATCAAAGCCTTTCAAAGTTCCCTCCTTCAAGATGATCGCTTTCTTATTTGCAAATTATGAGATAGTCTTTATCTCTCTCATGCTTTCTGTAAATATTATTTATAGATTCTTGAGGTAATATCTTATCTATTGAATTTTGCTATCTTTTAATTTTTTCCAATCGAATCGAATAAAATGTATACCTTTTATGTTTGTAATATAAACCCTTTCCAAATTTTGTTGTGAAATATCAGTTTAATCGATACGTTTTATTTATTCTATTTTTTATATTATCTTCTCTGTGTTATTCTCATAAATGGCTTTACATATATCCAATTCATTGAAATCATTACAATTAATGCACAAGAAATCTCGTTTAACAAATAAATGTTGCACTCAGTTATACGCTAAAATTTTATGCAATCTTAAGCTTCCTAACACAATTATCATGGTGTCATACAATCGTTACTTCTATGAAGGCAATATTGTAAGTATCGCGTAAATAAAATTTTATTTCTTAAATTTATTTAAAATTTTCTTTCTTTATTATTTTTATTATGTAAATAAACATTTTTTTGTTAATTATTAAGTATTAAATTATAAAAATAAATTATAAATTATAATATATTAAACTATTCTCTTCTATTATTATTTAAATAGAATTTTAATACAATAATAATAATAATTTATTGCATTATTCTAGTTCAACTATTCAATGCAAGACGTACCATCGGAATGTTTCGTATCGACTTCGCTCGGTGTTAATACTATAGATATGTTGGGAAAAAAGTATTATCGACACGCAGCCCATCGGTAAGTTAAAGGCAAAAAAAATTTTTTTTTTTTATAGGACGCGTCTAAGTTCTTTAATATGTTGATTATAAATGTAAACATCTCCGAAAACATTTAAGTGAACTCTAAATTGGTTCATTACTTTGCCATTTGCTTATTTTCGTTTGTTTGCTTAATTTTTTAAAGCTCTGCAACTTCTCTTAAAAAAGACCAATTTCGATTTCATACATATCGTTTGTATTCCTTAAAATATGGAAACTACGTAGTTCTATCCATTTCTCCTTGTATTTCTCTAAAGAAAATGTTCATTTTTTAAAGATGCATCCGGAGTATTGTTTTTGTTCATATTAAAATGATCAGAAAAACAATATCAATTTGGGAAAGTGTTATGGAAATCGAACAATTTAAGTAAATACGAGGGTTTTCATTAGAAGTGTCCTGGACTGAAATTCTTATTAAATAAATTGATTTAATGGCTGGACATTTTCAATTTGGTTTAAAAATAGTCTCCCTCGCAAACAAGGGCGCAAATTAGTGAGAGCTAAAATGAACGTCATATCATAACCTCAAAAGTCGTAAACAGTAATGAGTTGCTTCTTTAAAAAAAAAAAAATGTATTTGACAAGCTGTACGTTCTATCCCAATTTTTTTGATTCATAAACTCTGATAAGATAAAATTCCTATATGTTACGAACAACATGGTAAAGTTATATATCTATTCTTTGCTGAAGACTAGAAAAATATTTATACATTGTCTTCGCATATTAATTTAGTTTTATACTTTGCACAAGCTATGATAAGGATGTACAAAGTTTTGGCGACTCGAGATAGGCCTTCTTTTCATTATCGATTCGGAATAATTTTCTAAATGAAGCATTAAATATATCAGTGTGTCTGTTTATTTTTTGGATATTCTGCAAAGTATAAGCATAAGAGGAGACATTTTTTGAAGTCCCTCCCACATAAAACTTCTTTTATAGGACAAGCAGGGTCAAATTTGTAGTAGTTTGCAATGAAAGTTGCTCCAAAATAGCGATTTGGTATACAAATTTACTTTTCCGCTAAGTTGGAATCGTTTGTTTATTTTTCGAGGTCCTTCCCACAAAAGTGTTTGCATGAAAAGCAAACAAGGCAGGCAATTTAACGGTCGGACCTATAATCTTTTTATTTGTTCAATTTTATAGAATAACATTAAATATTTTAAATATTTGTAATGAATAGAAATACGTATCGGAGATAACCTAAATCTTATTGTTGATCAGTATCAATAAAAAAAAACTGTATAGCATTATCCATCTGTCAATTTGCAACGCAAAGACTCTATAATGAACAACTTTTGATCAAAAAATTGGCTTAAATACATCAATGATCCAATTTAAAAATTCGTGTGATAATCAAGCAACTGAAGCGCCTCTAGTTAAAAATGCCTTCTATAATTTATATATATTTCATATATTCATTTAAAAAGCGGGTATTGCTTGCTTAAGAAATCCTTTAATTCTGAAGATGGATTGAAAAACAAACAACATATAATAAACGGAACGAGCTAGTCTCATTCCCCGAAATAAGTGAGCGATTGAGCTTTTGCATATACGTATTCATTTACGTATTCATTCATCGTCCTGTTTCTCGGTTACTGTTTTGATATTCTCCTTGTTGTTCCAAGTATTGTTCCAGTGTTTCCAGTGGTTTCACATATTAGTAATTACTATGAAAACCTCAATGAATTTCTGTTTTAGTCCACATTTACAAGAAATGGTGTAATATGAGAATATATTTACTTTGTTTCTAATACTTGTTAAGATTCTGTATCAGAAGTAGCCACAAAGCAGATTCTAAATTTTTCATGGGGGGCTGTTAGCTAAATGTTTTTTAGAAAAGAAAAGAACGTGAAATATATTTTCGATTGACGCATAATAAACAAAGCCATTTACTTAATATTAATAGCCTCTGGTCTTCACCACTAGGTGCAGATAATAATGCAGGCCGATCACGTCATTGTTGATGTTGTATCGATTACATAACCAAATTTTTACACTAATACTCTTTGCCCATTTGTCGTTCAGGAAAAGAAGTCGTCTACATAACTGGATGAATTTTGGTTTGAGCTGTAACTGCTTTTACAAATATTCTTGTATATGTAGACTTAGCCATCAACAATAATGTAAATATCAGAATATTAGTGATACGTCGTCTATACACTTCTGGCCAATATATAATAAGTTCATATCTTCTTGGTATTGCTTACTGTGAAATGAATACACTTAATGAAGAATATATATATATATATACATATATATGATAAAGAATATACTTAAACAGAATACAATCCCTTGAATAAAGAGAAAAATGTCAAGTTGGACCAATCCATTTAGTTCACATTTTCCACGAAAGTTACTTTGGCGAACAGTATTGGCGAAAAGTTTTAAAATATTCGGCCAGTGCCCATCAAGAAATTATTAATGTTACTTAACGGGTGTAATGTATTAAAAAAATGTAACGTGAATTTAATGTAGGCAACTAACTGTTTAATTATTTCCTTTTTTTTTTTATATTTAATTACAAAGAACAGTTTTTAAACAACAGTTTACTGAATCAATTGTTCTACATTTGATTTGTTTGTAAAATTTAGCGATTTTATGTGTTACGTGCTATCTTAGTAATCAACGCAATATGTTTGTGTGTAGTGAGAGATGGATGTATATGACAGAGAGAGAGGATGAGTGATAAAGAGAAAGAGGAGGAGAAGGGGAGAGAGAGAGAGAGATAAAGAATTATTACGTAATGCTAGAATAACAACTAAACTGCTCAGAGATTTATTTATTAAATAATTCGATCCTCTTTTTTAAGTAAAAAAAAATTTATAAAATTAAAAATCTAAGTTTTGTGTAAAATTTTGCCAAATCTATAAATTATTTAATAATGAAAATTTGTAAAATGACACAATTGATATTTTTCTTATTTATTTATTATTTTTTTTTGGTTTTTTTCCTGTTCTCTATGACCTTCGAATTATTTTTATTTGAATTAATTACTTTTTGTTTACGGATAATCAACACTCACTGTAAATTTGCTAATTATGAATTCAATAACTGGCAGAAGAAACAACTAAATATTTCTCAAAAAAAAAAAAAAAAAAAATTATATTAACACTCACGATATTTTGGTATTGAAAGAAGCAATTATTAAGATCGATAATAATTTTAAAAATTATTTTTAGATTTTAGCATATTATATGTTTGTACGTATGAGTCGGAATGCTTTAGAAATATTTGTGCACTTTATATATACACAATATAGAAGATATATCGTGATCAACGTTAAGCTAAATTAAATTGATTTGCCCATCTCCGCTGCTGCTTCGTTTGTTCGTCTGATTTAATTGCATTTATGATTTTAAAAACAAAATATGATTTCAACTATTTTTCTCCTCACTTTTAGTGAATGTAGTCAAACAATCAAAAAATCAATCGATAAAGAGTTTTGAAAATTAATAAAAGGCTAATGCTAATAATTAGCTCTTTTTCTAAAAGTTACTCCCAATCGAAAAATTTTAAGTTTTGTTTCAAATTATTCTACACTTTCAAAATCTTTTTATTAAATAAATGATATACGTGGGTTCAAAGTTTTGACCACAATTACTAAAAAAAAAGTACATTTAAATAAGACAAATGTTATAAATAGTTAGCACACACACACACACACACACACATAACTACCCATATCGTATAAAAATGCAATTTCAAATACGATATGTAAACGGACGAGATATCGACTAAATAGAATTTTGTAGTTTCTTTGCAATCATAGGTCATACGCATATCAGTCACGAATGTTAATTAGAAGTTTTTTGGCTCTAAAAAATCATTAGACAATTTAAAAATTAAATATCTTTAAATATTTGTTTGGGAATATTTTAGAAATCTCTGCTATCGCTGTTAACGTCAACAAGTGATAACTGGAAGAAAGAAACAAAAAATGGACATAAATAAAGTAATTCAGTGTGATTAAAAATTTTTAATTTCCTTCTGCCTACTTCTTAACTTTTAAACCAGCATAATGGTGATGGTGGATGGTGATATAAAACCAGGAGTTAGAAATGCTAAAATACGTTCATAAAACTGAAGTACTCTTCTTGTAAACATCGATTTATAATTCTTAATACTATTGGGCGTAGAAAAAGAAATTTAAAACATAGATTTGAAAACTCACCTAACCTAATCTAAAAGCATTTTTGACTTTTTTTTAATAACGAATTTCAAAAACAGTTTCAACTAATTTCCTATGAACTTGATATCCATCGGTGGCATTTAATTTTTATAAATACCATCAAATCGATTTGTTATCATATTTCGATTAAAGTTTATAATGCTTGCAAAATACGAAACGACTGGAAATTATGAAAGTTAGACTCTGTCTCGGGAATTGGTTATATAGAACAATACCAGGTGAGAGTTTAGCAAATGAATTTTTTCAATTTCTCACTTTTTATCTCATGGTTTTTTTTTTTTTTTGTAAAAGTCTAGTATTTTTCCTTCCCTTGAAACATTTTATCGGAAATTATCTCTTTTTTACTTGTAAAAAATCGAAATTAATCGCAACTTTCATGAACACGTACCATCAGAAGTAAATTACACTGAGCACTTAAGAATTAAGTATTAAGCATTAAGAGATTAATGTACATTTTGTGAATTAGAATAAACTAAGAATAACCATCGTATAATTCTCAATCCAATAATCAGATACTCGTGAATTCTAATAGAGATATGCCAACATTATTAGAGAATTTAGTAACAATACGATAGATAATATATTATTATTTGTTTATTATCGCGACTTCTTCAAAAGGTGTCTCTTCCTTGCCTTTGTTTGAGTTGATCGTTTGAAATTTATCAAAGAACAATAAAACTCTGAGAATCCCTAGATCTTATGATTTTTCTTTTTATTTTTCTTAAATAGCAAGATTTTTTCCATCCCCTATGGCCTGAAAGGTACTCTCCCCTTAGATTAAAGAAATCGATTTTTTTTTTTCTATTTTCTTGAAATGTATTGTCGAACTCGAATTGGAATGAATACTTATAAGATAATTCGCAAATCAATCATGAGATATTTGTGAACTCTAAATATATTATCTTGAGACTAATGTAAGTGTTTGATATTTGTTTTATTATATTACCATCGTTATCATTTGAATATATCCGTCTCAAGCGATTACGATAACTACGAAATTGGAAGAGAGCTCTGATGCGCTTTTTATCTTTACTCTGGATTATATTTGTAAAATTTCTTTACCAACAACAATTTGATCTTCAAAATGTCACTCGTTTTAGAGTAATCAAACTGTAGTGACGTGACGTACGTTAGTCATCAATTATTTATTATTCGACTCTAAACTGTATGTGACTATTTCGTAAGATTTTGAAATACTTTTTTGCTTATTTTAATAAATTTTAAATTTGAAATGCATTCAAACTTCGATACAAGTTTATACGCGTAGACGCAATAGATTATAAAGTTTTTTTTTTTGTTGAGTTTTAGGTGCAATCTCACAGACTATTCCAGTTATCTGAGAAAATTGTGAGTTAAAGTTAAATATGTTCTCCCTAATTTATAGAAGCATCTAAAGGTAGAGGAAGAAAATGGGCACAAATACAATACAAGGTGACTGAGTAATAAAAAAAATTCAACATAATTCTGAAAAGCAATTTTTTCTTGTTTTAGAACAAAAACCTAATGTTGAAGATAGTGGCCATCTCTGTTCTTTCTATAATACTCTTCTCTCTTTTGTTGTTGCTGTTGTTTTTGTTTATTATTTATTTCCACTTATTTGTTGAGTACATATAGATACAACTCTTGCTATGGCTTTATTCATTTACATTCGCTTTATCTGAACTGCTGTGTTATTATTTTTATATTTGTTGTTTTTTTGTTTTTCTTTTTTTTTTTTTAATGCAAAAATCTACGATCAGTTGTCGAACGTACGTTGACCGATATTGAACAGTAGACATCATAAATAGCAAGAAATCTGCATTAAAAAAAAAGTGCAATTATTTTGAAAGTATTGAAAATAATAAATAAAATAATATTTAAACATTTTCCTCAACTAATATTAAAGAAATTGAACTTAAGTTAATGTTTTGTTAGTGAAATTCTAATTAAAAGATTGTTGTCTTTTTTTTTTTTCTTTGTTTTCTTTCTTCTCTTAATTTATATTAGAAATCTTTTGATTGTTACACCACAATTCCATAGTCATTGCTGGTAATAAACAAAATACATAAAAAGAAAAAAAATTTAAAAAAAAGAAAAAAAAACAAAGCAACAGTAAGGTTGCTGTTGATTAAGTTTATGCGTCAGAAAGTGTTAAACAATAAAAACAAAAAATTGTGCAAAATTATACAAGAATAATTTCAAACTCTCTTCATTTCTCAAATGCTCACAAGTTATCTGTGTTACATTATTTCAAATTTATTTCTGTACTTGTAATGCAAACGAAAGTGGATAAAGCTTACTTGTTTTGTCAAACGGCAAGTTTGCCAAAAACTGGTCCAAGTTACTTTAATTTGACAAAAAAAAGTTGGTTCACTTGAATAGAGAATTAAAAAATTTTTAAATAAAACCACTTAACACTGTAGGCGGAAGGAAACTTCTTTTAATTCTTTTCGTAGAGACGTAAATATTAAACTAAATCGGACGAACATTTTATATATTTTTGAACTTCAGAATAAAAGTTCATATTTGTAAAATTCTAAATCAATTTTCTTTGTTTGGTATTGGAGTTCACAAAAATTATGAATAAAATACAAAGCTAAGTTCTTATTCCCTTTCTGTTTCGATGTTATTCTCTATATATCCTTGAAATTGGAATCGCACCATTACTTTATTTACATAATAATTAAAAGAACTATTTGTAGAAAATTATTTACGCTCTTAAAGGAACTTATTTACAAAAGCTACAAATTTATCAGTTCGCTCATACTTCACTCCATTGAGTTCGCTCATAAACAGACTTAATTAATTTCTTTCCTTGAAAGCTTTGAAAGATTCAACTCCGCTCGTATCAGCGAATCTCTTCGCTTATAAACTTTTCGCAAGAACTCGCGAATACCAAAATTTTCTTCTAATGTTTTTATCTATCCGTTATCCTTTTGGGTTTCACTTCCTACTTCCTATTCACTGACAGGAAATCTTTGTTAGTCCATTTACTCTTTTTTGTTAATTCATTTACATTTCATCTTTTATTCGTTAATAGTGCGTTTTGTTTTTTTTTTTAAATCCTTAGCTGCATAATGCGCCTTCAGTCTATGACATCGACGGGTAAGCATCGAAAATCTATTTTTGCTTTTTTTTTTTTGCTTTCCTAATATTTTGGAAAATTTCATCTTTCACAGAATTGAATAAATTTTATACGGATTCATTTTATAACATTGAAATCATAAACTCTCTGAAATTTTGCAATATGTTAATATATATTTCATAATCTGTAGCTCCAATGTTATGAAACCTTTAAGAAAATCAATCATTCATCACTTCAAGTAAATAATTATATAAAAAAATTTACTAAATGCTTTGTTAATTGGAGGTATTTTCGTCAAATTTGTTTTGAAATTTCAATTAGCATTGGTAAATATTTGGACCAACTATTATAGGATGTAAACTTTAGTATTTGAACTATAGAGAAGAATTTGGTACTGGTCAAGACTATATATAAGAATATTTTAAATAAATAGCTGATGCGTATTTTTAGATGTTACAACGGGAACGACACCTCTGGTCTGGTAAATTAGAAATTTTGTGAATGGATAGTTAGACTTATATTTAACATAAAATTCAAGTCTTGATAATATTTTATTATTTGAGGTTTTCAATACACAAAATTCGAAATAATTAGAATAAAACAAAATGCCTTTTTCTCTTCCTATTTCAATTGTAAGCAAAGCCTTTGAAGTTTCCTGTCAAGAACAATACGATCCTATTCCTTCTTTTCGTACGAAAATGAATAAAAGGGAAATGTCTTAAAATACTTCCTATGGAATTTAAAATTTAAAAATACTCTCATCTATTTCTTTTCCTTGTACAAAATCTTCTATCCGGCACTCTTCTATTCCAGTAGTGAATTCTTTTTAAATATTTTCTCATTATCTATCAGCAATAAACTTTTCCGACGAAGGTAATGATTTTTTATAAATCTTCCTCTTGTTTGATAAGACTTTTTCTTTAATTCATAACATGCTATGTATTTACGTATAGGAATTGTGCGTTAATGTGGAGGAATTTTTTAAAAGATGACATAAGTATAGCATATCGGAAGCTTTACCTGACAGTATATCATAAGAACGTTTTTTAGCTTCGTTTTGTGTATTACAAAATGTCATATGCTTGAGATATTATTTTTCCTCTTTATTTCGAAAAACTTGCCTTTGGGAATCATCGATTGCTCTGGTTGATGAAGAATTGATGAAAAATTGGAAATTCTTGCACCCAGATTAGTATTGCAAATGGGCCAACTCGTTCAACCGATACGCTTTTACAGTGAACAAAAATTTAGAGGGGATCTATTTTCTAGATTTTTTGCTCATTAGTCATAAACTACAAAATGTTTTAGATGAAAAATTATCTAAATCATATCACAGCCTTAAACAAGACTTTTCTTTTGGCAGGCTTTTTGAAATGGAAGAAAAGCTAACAAAACAGTAACAGTCGAGGAAGTTATTAAGCATATATTTAAGTATTAAGAAACTAATCAGTTTTTAATATATTCTAAAAACTTTAAAGTATCTATTAAATCAATAAGAGAAAATGAACTTTTGATAATGTATATCACGTTAATGAAATGATCATGAAATGAATATCACATTTTCCAAAGGAATAAATTTTATTAAGAAAATCAGATAGTGCTAAAGAAACAAAAAAAAAGGCTCCTAAAACCAAGATCACAATTTAAACTCCGAATCTATATATAATGTAAGAATAGATTTTAAGAAATCTGAGATAGGTGTTCCTTAGGTTTACGCCTAATTAAAGCTAAACTATCACTTTCTCATCATACCAGTAACAGGTCGTGTTACTTAGGTACATTTATCATTTATTTCTTCTTTCTATGATCTATGTTGAGACCCACAGTTCAGTTTATGTGCAAGAATAATCAGCTCTAAAAACGTCCGAAAGGTGCGGCGTTTAAAAATTCTTGTAATAAGCCTAATCCTGTTAGTAATTGCCGAAACTTAGTAAGAAAACGTTTTTTGTTTTTGTAAACTTAGACTTTATAATACTTATCAATATGGTCTACTTCAAGAGCAATACAAGCAATCAATTGCTTTTCTATGATTTTGTTGGCTTTTTTATAGAGCCATCCGTTTTGACTTTCAAAATATTCCTCAGTTTCCGCAATAATGTTAGCATTTGATCCTAATTTTTTTGCAAATAAACAACAGTAGCAGGGGTCAGATTATTTACTTATTTATCTATTTTATTTATTTGTAGATTATAAGTTTCGTAGGAGTTAGTTAATCCAGAAAATATATGATTGGCTATTATTTGTTAACAAAATTAATTCGGAACAAAGCTAGACTTAGACTTATTAGTATTATTATACACTAGACTAATGAAATTAATTCTTAGCCTAGAGATGAGAGAGCACTAGCAGCTTAGGCTATCGGCTTTGTTGAGATTTGAACTCACGTGCACTGACTTGCTAGAGGCGCTTCTTAATAGTTCAGCCAACTTTGCGGCACTATAGGCTTAGATTTAAATCAAAATTAATTAATAAATTTTATAATAAAATGTACATTAAATATTGTTGTGTGCTAATTAAGATATCCACCATTTTTGCACACAAATACTGCAAATGACATAATAATAAAAACGTGCGTGGTATTTAATTTGCAACAACAAGAAAATGTGTTTCCTAACTGAGATGATAAAATGTGTTTAAAGCTTGAAATCGACTTTGAAAATCTTCGTTTCTCACAATCTATTATTTGATTTCATGATCTAGTTACTCGAACTACAAACGATCTATTCATGATAACTGTAGAGTATCTATGATCTAGGATGATTTAACGAATGTGTTCGTGGTGGTGATTGAGCAAAGCTAAATCTTTTAAAGAGATAAAGCGAAGAAATCAAAGTTACAAATTTTATAAAACCGTAGAATAATTTTCAACCTGATCAAATTCTTAAAGTCACAGTTTATCGTTCTAACTACATAAGACGTTATATGTCTATTATCTCTATTCTCAAGAAAGAAAATATACCTCATAATACTCTTAAAACTTTATTTAACTTTCATAATGTTATGCCATGATATACCATAGTATATTTCCAGTCCATATAAGAAAATAGGAAGACATAACGATAAAGTCAGTAAATCTTTACATAACATCAGATAAATATTAGGTGCTTGCACGTATTCTGGCAGCTTTTTCACTTGAAAAGGTCATTTATTGAGAAAAATTGGCACAATATAACAGGTGGGTTAAAAAGCTCGTAGGCTGACATATAGATGGCGCTACTAGTATTAAATCCATATGATATTTAGTTAGCTCGAACCTTCAAAAGACACGTGTATAAATTTCACAGCTGTTGCACTATTAGTATGTGAGTTATAACATTTTTAGTGAAGCAACTTTTTGGCGCGAAATTTTTGTCCAGCGAGCATCCTCTTGAAGTCTGAGAACAGGAAAAATTCGCTGGGGCCCAGATCTGGAGAATACAATTTTGCCATCGTTTCCATTGATTTGTAACACGGTGTATTGTCTTGATAAAATAGCACTTTCTTCTTCTTGAAATGAGGCCGTTTTTCCGCGATTTTGTCCTTCAACACTTTGGAAGAACTCATGATCTATTTGAGCTGTACATGAATCGACCCTTTTTCGCAATTCTTCAATTTTGTGGAACCGCGTGCCACCTAAGAAATGCTGCATCAATCTCAGCAAGTGGCAACCAGAAGGCCCTTTGTCTGATGAGCACGCTGGTGCGGCAGAACTTTCCATTCGAGTTGCAACAATGTTACCTTGACCACTTTTGCAACATCCGGCCGAAACAACATTTTCAGTCCATTCGTGTGGTAACCATTGTCTAGAAACAGTTAATTCATCAACTGCTAAACTGTTCAGAGACTCTTTGAGAGTTTGAGCTAAGTTTCCGTAGTTTTTGAAAATTTTTGGTTCTCTGGGCCGTTCTTTGTCATTGGCCTTGAAATCATCACTTTTAAACCGTTGAAACTAGAACCGACAATTAAGATATAATGAAGCAGCGTCACTATCAGCTTGTGTTTGATGGGCTTCGGCTGCAGATTTCTTCTTTGTGTTGATATCTGGTAGACTTGATGCAGTTGCTTTGCTACTTTCGCGGCAATAACTTGACTCCTCTGGGCACCGGCAAAGAAAATATTGCATCATACAAAATGATCCATAGTAGGGCGCGTAACACCAAGCTTTGTGGAACCCTTGCTATGACCTTAGTGTTTTTGAATCCTTTCGGCGTGTAATGTAGCAGCTTCCTATTCGATAGATAGTTGCTTTCCATTCGCATTAGATACGCAGAGGTTTGCAACCTGCTTAGCGCAGCTAAGATGTGTTCCCGTCTAGCTGAATTAAATGTGTTTTTAACATCTAGCGTTATTATCTCACAGCACATTTTTGTTCCGTTCCGCCATGTTCTACCTTCTATAGCGTGTTGAACTATGTCAGTTATTAGTTCAATAGCATCAACCTTCAAACAATTTTTTCGGAACTCATATTGATGATCTGATATGCCTTACACGCTTTGCAAATGTTCTCCCACGTGAGTTCTAACCAGGGTTTTTAGTATTTTTCCAGCTGTGTCTATCACGCACAAGGGTAGTATGAGCTAGGCTTTTCCAGCAGACTTCTTCGGTTTTGCGGCACCAGTACCAGTTTCTGCACGTTTTTCATATTTTGGAGAATATTCCAGCGCTTCGGCAGCATCCGTACGTTTTTGCAAAACGCGTTGGTCTCTACTACGCAGCTATCTTTATGACTTTGTTTGGGATTCCCACTGGCCCTAGAGCTTTGTTATTCTTTATACCCATTGCAATTGCCTTCATTTTATTCACATTTATCTCGCGAAGTGCTGCTTTATCGTTACCGTTGGGTACATCATAGCTACTTGTGTGGTGTATCGTATTTTGGAAATAAGGCTTACATTAGCATTACAGCTGTCGGATGCATTTCGCTTTGCCTCTTTTAATGGCTTTTTTAAGTTGCTTGCTTCCAGGTATTATTGATTGAGCTGCATACAATTAGCCCTTTCTTTTTATGCCTCACTTTGCGTTTGGCAGCTGTGCATTTTTTCCTGAATATATTGATCTCTTCGTTTGACTAATGAGATGGTTTAGGGTTTTTGCACGTTACTCTTGTGATCATTGCAGTATCGCATTTGCCAGATTACACTTCTTACTACATAATACTTAATACTTAATAGTTATTCGACTCACTTTCGTGGAAAGCCCTGCATTATATATGCAGATAAGATCTTTTGATAATATATATATATATATATATAGTATTTTATGTATTAACTCGGAAAAAATAAGAATTCAAATTCTATATATAAAATAATATAATAAAACAACAAAGTTGGCAAAGGTTTGGTAAATGATAATTTACATAATTATTAAATTCTATGTAATTGAAATAAAAACAATTGATGGGCAAAATAAAAATAATAACATGAATATTTTGCTCTTTTTTTAAAATTAATGTATAAAGCAAAATAGAAAGTGTTAATGTATAGATATTTTCCCACTATTTAACTTTAGATGCATAAGTGTATAACATATATACATATATATATATATATATATATGTGTATTAATAATATATATAAAACAGATAAGGTACATAACATGATAAGAAAAAAATCAATAAAGAAAATCAAAAAAAATAAAAAAATAAATAAAAAAGTCTAAAAAAATATGAAAAATTGAATCACACGAGCTACTATTATTCAGTTATCAAGTAGCGCATGTCGACGGCAAACGTGCAGATAATTTGCTGGTCTAAAATTTCAAAACAAAAAGATTTCCAAAGTATTTCATATAAAAGTAAGAAATTTTATGAAAAAGAAGCGTTGACACTGCTTTTATAAATTAAATATAAAAAAAAAAAAAAACATTAAAATGCCTGAAATATCTCAAGACGCTTTTGAAATTTTAAATCCTGGTGTGCCGTCTCAAAACTTTGACCCCTTACGTTCACTAAAAAATCAGTCAACGTCAGCAAGAGCCAATATGGCAATGACATCGTCATCTCAGTCGCAAAGCGATCAAAAATTTTCACATGTTTTGGCCCGTAACGATAGCCTTCAACCTCAGGGCTATAAAAGAGAATTAGATCACAGGTAATTATATCCTTTTTTGTTTTGTTTTTTTTTTTTTTTTATTTATTCCAAATGGCGCCTTAGCATATATTGCTAAGTTCTAAGTGTACATATTGTTAATAACGGTTGTGCATTAATAATTGACTTTTCACACAACAATTCATAAATTTTAACCAAATCTCAAGAAAAATATGCGACTAATTACATATATTTGTTGTTACATCGGTCAACAATGATTGAGGTATATATTGTTTTTCTTTCATTCGTAACACTTTAAATTATCCCCAAAAAAAATTTCTTGCCATTTATAACGCAGATTAATTTGCGTATTCGCTTATAACCTTTTCTGCAGACCTAACAAGTCTGCATTATTCTATTTAAATATAGAAACATGTATTTTTTAAGTGAGTTGTGAAAATTTTATGGCATTGTATAGTAGACATATTCCAATTAAGTATATAATAAAAAATCCGTCAAATGTCTCCCGCGTCTCTGATGGCAGGCCATTACTCTTTCCACGAATTTTCGACAAAAATGTGGCTATATCTCATATCTCAACAATGATGCGTTGGATTTGGGCCTGAGAGCTCAGGATTTTTTTCTAGATTATTTACACAAGTCCGAGATTTCAGAAAAAAACAAAGAAAGAGATCGCATGATCTTGATAACCAATTGGCATCAGAATTTCGCGTTTTGTCTGGTGGCGCCATCCTACAAAAACCACATCTCGTCCAGCTTCATGCCGTCCAACTGAGGCCATAAGTAGTCCATTATTATGTTCCTATAACGCAATTTCGGCCTTATTTTCAAAAAAGCAAGACCCAATCACGCTGACTGACCAAAATCCTTACCAGCTAGTTGCACCTTGTTAGATGCATTTGTTTTCATAAATCGCATGAGTATTTTCTGAGCCACAAATTCGACAATTTTGTTCATTTACAAAATCATTCAAACGAAAATGCGCTTCATCCGTGAAGGTGAATTTTTGTCGAAAAGTCTGCATTTATTTGGGTAATGGGTTTTCGAAATTATTACGCGTCCTTCTTTTGTGAAGTGGCCCCTTTTTAATAATGGGAATGGGAATCGTAGCTGACAATTGTTAAATTTCAGAGTTGCCAATTGCATGAAAAAAGACACAAAATTGAAAAAGTACACTCCTATTGAGGCTTTCTTTAGTTCTCAAAGTTCCAACGAATTTTCAAGATTCACAGACACATCAGTGATAAGAGTGTTGGATATGAAGATTATATTATTACAAAAAAATTCGCTTCTCATCTTCAAGATGAATTCTGTTAAGAAATGCGAAATGCGAAAATTGTATGTAAAATTGTCTATGGAAGAAATACCAGAGCAACGGAGGCTACATAAAGTTTACCTGTAAATTATTTACATTTTAAAAGTCATGATCACAAAAGTTATATGAGAATGTCAATGAATACTGTGTTATTTGATGATGAATATTGAATATGGATGCGATCCGCATAAAATATGTATTGCATTATATATGTAAAACAAATTCCGACTGATCAGCTGACACATCCAATATTTAAAAAAAAGTATCGATTTGAGTTGCTATCAAGATTCAAGGATTATCAAGGATCAAGATTCTGCTCAAGAGAAAAATGTGGACTTATTTTTTTTTTTTTGTTTATTACTTGTTAGATTATTATTTCATTGACAAATCATCTAAATTTTCTTTTTGGAAAAATTTCCCTGCGGTTATATCAAGTTTAGCCTCCTTATTAAGTGTAACCCTCTAATAAGCGGATAATTGAATATTTGACATATATTGACGCACAAAATGGCGAAAATGTCGTGGATCTATGCGAGAGTACTGGTGGCGTCAACAAGAATACGCCAAATTTGTTTATTCGAAATTCTACATTTAAATATGAAAATATTAGACATGTTTTTGTATACAAACCACTGAAGGTGAGGAGGACACATTAACTTCATTATTTTGTTTGTAATGGCCGGAAGGAAACTTCAGAAACCTCGCAAAATTTATATACTCTTGATCAGCATCAAAATTAGAATCAATTTAAGCATGTCCGTCTGTCTGTCAATGTAATGGGTTTGGTAAATATTCCCCTGACCGCAAAAATGATGATATCGACTTCAAACTTAGTAGAAACATTGGAAGTTTTTTCATATACTTTGGTATTGAAAATGGGCAACGTCGATTACAGACCACACCTACAGTATAAAATAAACTGAAAACACGTTTGTTTTCTAATTGATTTGGTAAGAGATCATAGACTGCAAAATAAAAGTTTACACGGTATTCCATAAAACTAGAAAACATCCGCCACGCCCACTTATTAAAAGTTGTTTCCCTTTAAAGGTGACGCGTATAAAAGATTTCAATCCAAGATTTTTCTTCCAATTTTTTTTTTTTTATTTTTTATTGGTGATGCATTAAATTCCTCAAGTAATTTATATCAGTACGCGTAAGGGATTTTGGGAGAGTAAGAACGCCAACATTATATACTAAATTATACTAAATATGATAATTATATATTTAATTGAAAACTTATACAATAGTTTTGTTTGATTCTTCTACAGTAGGTGGTCTCTTCATAACACTTAATCGCAAAACTTAAGCACTAATCGATGAGTCGAATTTCTACGCATTACGAACGGAATGGACGTACAATTCTCCATTTTCTTATATATTTCCTTAAATTGTATACATGACGTGTAAAGTATTCAAACGTATGTACATAATTGCCTAAGTCGATATGCTACTGGCATATATTAAAAATCGTATCCTGAAGAAGCTCTTACATGTTATATATGATTCTAAAGGCAGATTTGGATATTCATATTAAGGCTTCCTCGAAAGAAATCAAATCGCTAAAAGTTCCCTATGCTCTAAAGAGTTTATATACATTTTTAGTTAGACTTACGCAAGAACACTCGGATCTTGTCCGGTTTCCTAATTACAAATATGATGTTGAATCTTATTGGATCATCTCAACTTCATATTTCACTTGCGTGATCTGGAGTGTCATACGACTTTACCATATGTAAATAGGCTGTAACGTAGAGTCTTACTGTGAGAAAAAACTTTAAATATTATTTGTTAAGCTAATTAAAAATTATATTACCTATCCTGCTTTATTAGAATACGCAAAATTTTCATGTTCCTAATAGAATCTCAAGACTTTCTGTTTTTTTTTTTTTTTTGAATTTAAAACAATGTCGAGCTAATTATAAGTAGTGCAATCCATTTGGTGTAATCTGTAAAATGTTTAGTGAACTCAGTTTCGTCTGCTAACGTAATCAAAAGCATTATATTACGTAATTAATTAACAAACTTTTCTCTTATCTTTTTCAATTTCTCTTTTTTTTTAGCGTTTGTTAAAACGTATCTATGTCTAGACATAACAATTTTTCTAAAAATGTTATGTTTTAGATTAATACGTCTATTACACGCCGCGACTTAACAATCACTAGTTAGTTGATATTAAATAGCATGAAAAAGCGTCACATTTATTAATTCATCACGTTGTCAATTATTTTAATAACTATTTTATATTATTATTTTAAATTTACGATACTAAACTTAATAATCCTAATTATATTCATCTGAATAGCTATTAGTCGGTCGTCGAATTTTCTATGAAATAAATGAAATGAAATAAAAAACATATACATTACGAATTTCTGTTCAAAGAATAAATGAAAAATTGCGTATTAAAATTTGAGTCAAAATATTCCAACTTTTGCGTAGTAAAGTAGTCTTTAGAATAAAATAAATACGCGCGAAACTTAGAGCAATACATGAAATTTGTGAAGGATTTTGTTAACCGCAAATGGCCACTTTTTGGATGGTCCCAAGAAATATTTGTTTCAATTTAGTTTGAAAGCTCTTAAATTACATTTTTTTATTTATTTATTTATTTATTTATTTATTTATTTATTTTTTTAATATGCTTGGAAATGGATGAAGGACATTTCCTTATTTAAGTTTTCAATAGATTTTATACAAGTTTTTATCGATATTCAGACTATGGAGTATAAGTTATAAGTTTTCACTGTGACTGTGAGCTAACTAATGGGTGTCTCTCAATAAGAATGCACTATTCTATTTGAAAATAATAATACGTATTTTATGAGTGAGTTATGATACTTTTGAATTGTGAAGGCAGAGGTCTCTCCTTAAAATTCGCGGCGTAGTGCTTTATGAAATTTGAAGTTGTAGAGAACGATGCTGAATTGATGTTTTCGGGTTCAAAGCACTAATGTTTTCAAAAAACCGATCGGCACATCGACGCAAAGAAGACTTACTCTGTATAATCGATTCAATTTCTTCAAATTTTTAACGATTGTTTAAGTTCTTGACACATTAGGTGTACTGTCTCACCCGAGAGAATTCCGCGAATTTTACGAACGATCTCAATTATCACGCGTTCTTATGTTGTGTAGCGCTCCATTTTTGAAAATCAGAACAATCATAGAAGACACCTGTCAAATTTCAGAGTTGCCGCTGGCGTAAAAAAAAAACGGCACAAAATTTAAATAGTGCACTCTCATTAAGACATCCTTTGTTTCAACAATAGATGACAAACATACACAGAACTATATATACTTTATAAAATTTCTGATGTTCACCTTTTTGCATGTTACAAATGGAAGAACAAGTCGAGTTTACTTTAATTCTTTAGCGGTGGGTAAAAATACAAATAAGTACAAATAAAAGTTTATTGTATAACGATTTATTAATTAATAAAAGTAAATTATAATAAGAAGAATTTTGTCAAAGGTCAACACAATGATAATCGAAGCGTTAAGTAATCTTGGACAAAATGATTTATTAGAAAAATTAATGCAGATAGTAGTAAATCAAAGATCTCAACGTATCTTATAATACAAACAATACTTTTATAAAAAACTTTCTTTCAAACCAACGAAAAATAATTGTACAAATTTTTCAGGTCTTTGACATTTTCTAGATATATTTACTAGGAAATTAATTTCAAAGATCCTTTTAAATGTATTAAATATTTATTAAATTTAGAAAATATAATTTTTTCTGCTTTGTAACGAATAATTTTATGTAACATCCCCCAGACACTTGTCGTATGCAAATCAAATTAACAATTTGGAAAATATTTTGATAGTAAATATTTAATAAACGAACAAATAACTATTTCGCGAATGAGATAGAGGATATTAACTATAAGGCAAATATAAATTTGTTTAACATCTCGACTTAAATTTTCATTACCATCTGGAAAAAAACCTTCACTTTTCTTTAAAAATGTAATTCTTTTCTATGGAGAATCTTAATAGGCTTTGCTTCCTTCAAAAGCTTACTGAACCCCAAAGGATTTGCAGTGTTTCGAAGAATTCCAATAAGAAATTAAAAACAAATCAATCAATTTTTACATTAAATTCATCCAATCAAAGGCACAACGGTATGTTATGTGAAACTTAAATATATTAGTTTGGGGGAAAAGAAATCCATCCAATCTTATATGAACTTCAGGACTTTATTTAACATTTCGAATTGGAAAATAATGGATTTCTTTTTCCCCAAACAAAAAGAAATCCATCCAATCTTATATGAACTTCAGGACTTTATTTAACATTTCGAATTGGAAAATAATGGATTTCTTTTTCCCCAAACTAATATATATTTATATCTAAATATATATTATTTATGTAAAAATGTATTTTACCCGCGGTGCTATGTAAATAATATATAATTATTACTATTATACGTGTCTGTAAGTTAAGTGTCAGAACAGTAAATTCTTTAATCCTTTAGGGAATGTAAATGTAACATGAAATTAATGAAAAATAAACACATCGTAAAGAAAAGTATCAGAAACAATATGGAGTTAAACAATAAAAGAGAAACGAATAAGAAAATATTATTCGTTTCAGAATGAATCTTGCGCACCTATTGTTTCTAATAAAAAGAAAAATAAACCTTAAGTTTACGTACTTGATGAACAAATTCATTCGGATTACACTTTAGATTTTTGAACATGTTTGCAAATCCTAGATGCAAATGTTGTGTTGTTATAAATGGTAAAGTTTTAGTAAGAATGTAATAAAGTTGTGCATTATTTTCGAGCTGGTTTATATTTGGCGCCAAATTATGTTTTTATTGAATCTCGAGTTTTCAACAGATAGGCAAGCGGATAGATTATACAGATCGGCGGAAAGAAAAACCAATTACTAACAGATAGACAAATTGGCGGTCAGGTTAGTACGCAGACAGATCGATCTACAGATCGTTAATAGAGTGAACCGACAAATTGACAGAACGGATGGACAGATTGATAGTCGCGAGCGAAGACTTATGAATCCATCGAACGGAGAAGAAAATGCATGAAGATCAATGCACAAACTGAGCGATTAATGAACTAATCGTTAGATAAGCAGACAGAGAGTACGATGAAGAGACCGATAAGAAAAAGCACCATGTGTACCAGTAGTTTTTCAGTGGCCTGTACGGTGAGAAGACAGAACATCCAGCAGATGAATATGTCGAAGGACGCTCACGCATTGATCGTTTGGCTAACTGAGACGAGCGGACAAGAAATGGTAGATCTTTTCAACGTTCCAAAAGCGACCCGCCATATACGCCTTAGTAGGTTTAATATATCCTACTGTGATGAAAAATATATGTAATATTTTGCATTTCTAGATTTGTTATAATCAGAATGACAAAGTCATTTCACCACCATTCTTGAATGATTAGCATTAAATTAAATATAATTAAAAGCGAAGTATACATACCAATCCTGTAGCAATGAAAACTCGTACAAAAATATTTATAAACAATATATTATTACATAATGATAAGAGACAATGTTTTGCCATAATCTATATTATCACGATGATGACGCAAATTAGAATTAGAATTAACTTGATCTTCAAAAAAATACGAAAACAATGAAATATCGATACTCTATAATACTGATTGAACGTGATCGACATTTTGCGTTTTCATACAGGTACGATAGACCCATCCGTAGAATATACGTTCTATTGTAGTTCAAAAATAACGATTAACCATCTCAATTTTTTTCTATATATATAATTTGTTTACAATATGCAGAAAGAATTTTCAGAAACCCTACTAAGTATATATTGTTGATAGGCGTCAAATTAAGAATCGATTAAAACATGTCCGTCCGTATGTTGACCGCAAATATGAAGATATTGGTTTCAAGTTTGGTAGAAATATTCGAAGTTCTTGCATGCAGAACATACAACATTCTTGTCACGAATATATATAGTTCGCAGGGTCTCTGAAGTTTCCTTTTGAATCTTTCAAACAAAATGACTAAATGAATATACTTCCATCTTTAAAGTGGTGGGTATAAAGAGACAGACTTGCATAGAAGAATTTTCGTACTTATTTGCATCAAATATTAGCATTTTGAAATTATGAAGTCTTCTGTTCCATTACCCAAATACTTACTACTTGTAAGCATAAAGCATAAATAAACAGTGTTTCTGTCTATATACATTTCGTTGTTGTTGCTTTCTATAAAGCGTTATTTAAAAAAATTTATCGTACTATGTAAATATATTTTATACAATTTTTACATCCATCACCGAAGGTGAGGGAGGGGTATATTTCATTTTGTGATTTTGCTTGTAACGCCCAGAAGGAAACTTCGAAGATCGCACAAAGTATATATATTTTTAATCAGCATCAAATTTAGAATCAATTTAAGCATGTCCGTACGTCCGTCTGTGTAATGTATGTATAAACATTCTCCTGCTTGCAAAAATTAAGACATCGGCTTCAAATTTTGACAGAAACATTGGAAGTTCTTGCTGGCATTGAAAATAGGTAAAATCGTTGAAAAGGGACACTCACTCAGTATAATGTAGACTGAGAACAACTCTGTTTTCGAAAGCAAAGAACACTGGGTTTTTTGCTCATTACTCATAAACCACAGCAAATAGATCTATAAAAATTTCCGCGAATATTGCACTAGCTACCCCCATAAGTCTCTGTGCAAAAGTACAAAGAATCGACCACGCCCGATCGATGTAATAGAATATAGAAGAGAATATAAAATATAGAAGAAGAGAAAACTTGTGTAACATTAAGAAAAATGCTTCAGAAACTACACAAAGTGTATATATTCTTGATCAGTATCAAATTCGGAATCCAACTGGATGTACCCGTTCGTTCGTCTGTCCGTCCGTCCGTCCATCTGCATGTCTGCTTATCTGCTTATCTGCTTATCTCTTGGCCACAAAAATGAACCCATAGGCTATAAAATTGGGAGAAACGTTGAAAGTTCTCTTACATACGTTGCTATTGAAGACGAACCAAATGTATTACACGCCACGCCTACAATATAAAATAAATTACAGTATGAAATAAACCAGGAAACACGTCTGTTTACTGAATGTTTTGCTCAATTCTCATTAAAAACTTCCAAAGGATTTTATATAAATAGAAAAAATTTGCCACGCCCATCCATTAAAATTTGTTTTCATTCACTTATTTTAAGACAAAGATAATAGATATAAAGGATTCGGCATAGCCGAATATAATTTTCTTACTTGTTTCTTTGTTTTTGTCTTTCTTCATAGCTCGTAAAATATCTGAATTGTTGATAACCTTATTCTGTCTGTTTGTCTGTCCTTACCAAAGAAAGTAAGTTTTTTTCGATTTTATCCTTTAATTGCGCATCACACCTTTTACCTCAAGCATAAAGGTAACAAAAATTCAATGTATTACTCGAAACCTTTAAAAAAGCGCAACAACAATTTCATTAACTGGGCATTGATTGTTGATCATCACAAGACTTTAAACCTGAATTTCTATCAAGAGATAACTAACTGTAAGTAAATGTGGAGTATCTAAAATTCGTTTCAAATAACTTTCTTACTTCGTTTCATTTTTATTTTATTTTAAAGTTTGATTAAAAAAGTTGTTGCGAAATACGAGGACAAAACAAGGATAATATTATGGGTACTTTACATATCCTTTATTTTATCTGTTATTTATGTATATAAGCTAAAACAACAAATATTAATTTTATCATGTTTATAGCCAATGTAGCTTCGAAATGATTCGCTTGTTGTTGTTGCCCCTGTTATTGTTGATAGGTAGGTAGGTAGGTAGCTTTGTAATATTTTTAGTCAATAAATAAGATCAATTAGATAATCGATAGTTATGACACTTTCAAAGAATTTATAGCTGGTGACGACTAAATAACTAACGCATCAGCTGCAAACTATTTTTTCTCTCCTCATATACAAAACATTTTTGCTTAACATTTTTGACAAAAAGTGACAAACATAGTGTGAAACAACGCTTCTTTATAGGCAAAGGTAAAAAAGATCTATTAATAAATGGTCATAAATGGTGGTCATGTTGATTAACATTCGACGAGCCTAAGAGATCATTTAATAAATGATAGATTATGTCAATGGTTTTGATTTTCCAAGATTACTAATTAAGTGTGGATGATTGCGCTAAAATCAAAAACATATCGTTTGGATCGACAAATGAAATTTAAAAAAAAATAAATTCTGTTAGATATGAGAAATCCATGATAAGAGTACTAACTTAGATAAAAGTGATTTATCCGCTAATGAAGTCTTTTCACAGGACTACTCGGCTTTGCTCCTCACTCGTCACAGGGTTAGCTATACACCGCACAACATACTACCGTTGCTCGCCGTCTTTTGTCTGTACTGCCCGGTTTTGAAATAACCTATCTATATTGATCTTTTCCGTAATTCTCAGGCTTACGCTTTCCAATCCAACATACACACAAATACTACTTCCTTTCTCCATTCCACCCTTCTATCTACTATGATTGCTGAGTAGAACCCTACCTTACATGCACGAGGTGTATTCAAAAAAAAAAAGGTAAATTTTATGTAAAGTTGAATAGGCGTGCGTGCTAACTCTTCACAGAGAGACAAGTAAATGTTAATGATGATGCTCACCCTGGACGTTCCAGTACGTCACCAGTTGATGAAAACGTTAACGCAGTGGAGAAAATTTGTATGGAGAATCGTCGAATCACTTTTTTCGAGAAATTACTAAGTATGTGTGCTCATCGGTTGGCTCAGGCTATTCAATTTTTTCGGATACTTTGTGCATGAAACGTATGACAGGGAAGTTTTTTACTAAATTCCTAAGTTTCATCACTACTTACTTGTTCGTGATTTTTGGCCAAAAATAACACCGTGAGCTTGCTTCAGCCACCGTTCATTCATCGGGTTTAATTCTCTGCGACTTTTTCGTTTTCCCAAAATTGAAAAGACCCTATAAGGAAACGTTTCGCTCCCTTACTAAAATCTGACATAATTTGTGTGTCTGCAAGAGTACTTCTTTTCATTTGAAACATTTTTTCTGGACAAGTCGTATTTTAATACACATAACTATTTCATTTTTGTTATTCTACGTACGTCTTTACTTTGGTTGAAAACTGTAATTTACATAAATATGTATACTTTTGCTTATACATGCTTCTCCACTCTATTTTCGTTAATCCATCGATAATATAGTTGTTTCATTAAATGTATACATTCATTTTCTCCTTGTATCTTGTTTTCTTTAACACCCTGCTTTGTTAGTAAACAAAACGTACTCGTTTAGTGAAACACTTGACCTTTTCAAACCAGTTCTTAACGTTGCTCCGCATTCTTGCTACGTTCTTGTCATACATAACCGTTAATGCTTAGCTTAAGGTATTGTTAAGTATAGATGCACACATTCATTATGTAACGGTACAGCGATGCCGGTAAGCAGCTATAAAAGTGCGACACACAACGTAGAACTTTTCATTTCTGTTACGATAGCCAGAGAGAGGTGAAAGGTAAGTCACAAAACACTCGATTTATCTGACTAAATGACTAAACGGGTAAGGACTCAATGAGTGAAAGAACTTTAGGTTTAGGTGGTTGGCTGGCTCAGCTTAGTCCCTGACGACGACCAAATGAGCTTATGGATAGGGGAAGGATGGCTCAGCTTAGCCGCCGTTCCTGAATGACTGAAAGCACTTTAGGATTGAAGGGTGAGCTGGCTCAGCTTAGCTGCTGTCCCTGAATGAGTAAAAGAACGATAGGATTAGGAGTTTGGGAATAGCTAGCTCAGTTAAGACGAGAATGACAATTGCTGGAAAACAAGAGTGATTTTGCTGAACTTCCATCTATCTATTATCAAGCAAATAAGTCGAAAAGCTACAATCAAGTAAAAAAGTGAAACGGAAATAAATCGAGTAAAAAGTAAGTCGGAAATGCGAGCATCAAATAGCTCTGTAAAGTGATTATTAAGATCAAATACCTTGAGAAGTCACCGCATCGCTGAACTGATTTTAGGCCTTGCCGTATAAAAATTAGAACTAAGATTCTGCTGCTTGCCACTCCAGCAAATCAATGAAATACAACCGAAAGGAAAGAGACGAAGGTTCCAGGAATTTTGATTATAAATTTTGTTGGAAACGGACTTGTTGGAAAGTCCTGAGCTAGGAAGATTCGTTATAACCCATGAGAGCACGAAAGGAAAGACCTACGATTAAGGAGATAAAGACCGTATCGCTGGAAAACTTCAAGGTCATACCAAAAAAACGCCTTTTCAGAAATGGTTCGAGGATTGGAAAAAGTGCTGGCACAATTGTATTATATCTAAAGGGGATTGCTTTGACGGCGACAAAATATAACAATGATGATGAATAAAAAAATATTTTTCGAGAAAAACCAAGTCAGCTTTTTTTTTTTTTTTTGAACGCGCCTCATCATACAAAACAAAATAAAGACGAAACAATATAATCTTGCATCGGACTATTGAATTCTTAAGATGCTTAAGTGCTTGAAAAAAGTTTGAGAATTAGTTTTTGAATTTTTTTTGAAATGTTGATTGATTGGTTATCTTTAAAATGATAAAATAATAGAAAAGGCGATCACTGATATCTAAACATGCCGAAAAGGTTGTAGTAGCAATCAATGAATATTTTAAGGATCTTAAGGAAAATCTTCTCAGAGATTTTGCAAATGAACAGTATATTGAAGAAAAACTCATTTTTTAAATTCCTATTAGGGTACGAAAATTTCTGAAAACTGGCAACTGAAAACTTGACGACGATGAGATTGATTCCAATTTACAACAGATTGATAAACTGTTACTTGAGAATTATTTATTTATTTCTTTAGCAGTCTCTATTGTTTTTGTCGTATTAGTGCCTGAGAGAAAATCCTTTTGCTTTTTTTTTCAGGACGACCTTTGTCTTGCTTATGGAAATTTCTCGAAAAATCGTTGGATATTTTTCTTATAGATAACAACTGTTACAGAAGTATAAAAATTTCTCATTTTCATTCATCTGTGTAAAGAGTTTAAAGAAAAAAACATATGTTAAAATTTCTTATTTCCATACTTACGTACGTACGTACGTATATGTAAATATATGAAAACCCCTTACATATCTCTATCATTCATGTGTTGTATTAGGATTCTTATATTTGCAGTTATATTACGTGATAATGCAAAAAAATGATTGCATTTTGCATGCAAATAAACATCTGTTGTTTGGTGGCTCTCTATCTCTTCGTTGACATAGCAGCTATTTGAATAAATACAATATGCGACCATTATAATATCCTTAAGAAATGCAAACGTTCATTTCGAAAATATAAATTTAAATATCATTTCTCTAACAATAATTTCATTAAGCATTAAGTATTAAACAAGATATTGAATAAAAACTAAATATAAGATCACGTTGTTGCATCCACATTTTAAACTAAATGAGTTAATTTTACGAGAATTGAAAACAAAATTAAAACAAGTAAGAAACTTGTATTCGGATGTGCCGAATCCCCTTTGTGCCACCTACCACCTTTGTCTTAAAAAAAAAAAGGGAAAAAAACCAAATTTCAATGGGTGGGCGTGGCATTTTTTTTTCTATTTTTATGAGATCTTATCGAAGTTTTTCATAAGCATTGAGCTAAACATACAGAAAACTGCCTTGTTTCATGTCTTCCCGTCTTCAATAGCAAGTCAACTTCAGTATGTAAGAGAACTTGCAATGTTTCTCCCAAATTTAGTAGCCTACGTGTTCATTTTTACGGCCAAGAGAATGTTTACCACAAACATTACTCAGACGGACAGACAGACGGACATGCTTAAATAGATTCTAAATTTGATCCTGATCAAGATTATATATACTACTTAATGGCATCTCCGAAGTTTTCTTCTAGAAGTTGCAAACCAAATGACACAATGAAATATACTACTCACCTTTGATGGTGGGTATAAATAAAATCTACATAAAATTATAGTAATCGGTAAACAACACACACTTAAATGAAAACAAACAAGTGAGAAAGTTTTATTCGACTTTGGTGAATCTTTTATACCCACTACCCACCAAACTAGGTGGGCGTAGCAATCAAAGAAGTTCCAATGTTTCTGCCAAATTTGAAATCGATATCTTCATTTTTGCGACTACGAGAATGTTTACCGTAGACATTAGATACTTAAGCAGGCAGACAGATGGACAGACGGATATGTTTAGGTGGATTGTGAATTTCATACTGCTCAAGAATATATACGTCCTATGTGGTTCCAGAAGCATCTTTTTTAATGTTACAAACATCTTCACAAAAAGAATTAAATTTCAATATTCTATTATATCGAGTGGGCGGACGGGGTCGAACCTTTCCATTTTTACACAGAGAATACGGGATAGCTAGCGCAACATTTGTGAAAATTTTTCTAATTCTATCTACTATGGTTTACGAGTAATGAACAAAAATCCAATTTTTTTTTTTTTTTTTTTTTGCTCTCAAAAGCGGAGATATTCTTAGCCTACGTCGTACTGCGGACGCGCTCTTGGACCAATTTTTTGGCCCATTTTCAATAACAATACGTGCAAGAACTTCCAATGTTACCAAATTTAAGGACGATATCTTCATTTTTGCGACGAGGAGAATGTTTACCACTGACATTACACATACGGACAGACAGACAGACAGGCGGATATGCTTTAAGTCGATACTAAATTTGATGTTGATCAAGAATATATATATATATACTTTTTGAGATCTCTGAAGCTTCCTTCCATGGATGCTGCAAACAAAATGATTTTACTCCCGTCTTTGGACGGAGGTTATAAGAAGTCAACTTTAGTCATGTTATATTAAATATTATCATAACAATAAATATTAATTTATTAAATATAAATTTTTACTCTAAAAAATAGAGGTAAGAAATTAAAATATATACTTCTACTATATTAGGCGTATTAAATTTATCTTCTTTCTATTTTTTTAAAATAATTTTAATTTGAAGTGCAGGAAATCAAATCTCACTTTTAGCAAAAAATCATGTATCTGTTGTTATGATATTTGAAAATTTTCTCCTATTTAATGCCATTGTTAATTTTCAATTGAATATGCAATTATTCAACAGATGCATAGACTGAAGCATATTGATGAATGCATAACATAAACATAACATAGGAAAGTTACGCTGCTTTTGGGAATTGTTTTAAAAAATATACGATTTGTACATGAGAACAAGAAATGTCTGCAATGGGAATATATGTATGTGGTTATTTCTTTTACATACATATAATGTTGCAACCATATAATTCATATCATTTAAAGATTTGACAGCTTGATGTAAGTTTTGTTATGTAAAGTAAAATAAAAATTCTCGATGATCCATACAAACATAGAAATATTAATTATTAATATACAACTCAACTCAAAAGGTCACACGTGCCGAGATTTAAAAATTCGAGCCTTTACATCGACTGTAACTCATTGACTACCTCCTACAAATGGAAACTAATAAGTAGCATGGAAGATATTCCATAACAAAGACTAAGTGTCGTTACTATATATTGCTACGATTGTTACTTTCTCGGCAAATCTATATAGACCGATTATAGATCGTTTTATATATGTTAAAGAATCACCTTAACCTTTCTCCATTGCTGCTATCACTCGGGCAAATTGAGCCAATTTGCTGAAATTTGATAATATAAAATTCTTCTACAAGTGATGTCAAAAATTTCTCACAAGATAATCCCATAGACGATAAATCCCTGAAAATTGGAGGTTTAATTAAACATAAGTTGCGTTCATTACTAACATTTTTGATTCTTTGTTTTTTTCAACAATTTCTGTTTTATGTTTTATGATATGAGAACATTATGAGACTTGAACGATGTTAATATGCCCCTTATCGTGGCAAATATGAAAAGATGTATAGTTCTCTTAAACCTTAAGAAAAAATTTGATTTTGGAAAATTTGTACAAAAATTGGAATAATTTGACAAAAGGTAATTAAAATGGTGGACCTTTACCAACTTATCAATTCGGAATAAGTCCGTCAAGTTGTTCCCTGTATGTATGGTATGCAATGATCTTGTAAGACCCCCTTTTTTTTGCGGAGCTTCTCCACAAATTTACGCGAAATTGCTTTCAGTCATACAGCACTTGTAAGTGCTAGTTCCCTTACTTTTTGTCCACTCCGGCCTATTTGTGACTTTTTACTAATGGCAATAGGTAATTGCGTTATTTTACGAAGCATACGCATTCAATGCCCTCATTGCTCATTTTAACACTTTGCCGATAATGCTCTTACATGGTGTTAATTGCCCTTTTCTAATTGATGTTCTGGTTTGTTGTTGGCTTTGTACTATTAACTAGTAGCTATCTGTTAACAGTACTTCCTCCTTTCGTTTTTATCTTTATTTTGTCCCCCGTCACCTGATACATTTACTTACGTACTTCCAATTATGATTAGATTATGATTCTGTTTAGGTTGACTTGTTTTCCTCTATTGCTGTGATTATTATTATTAGCAATACTTTCTCTGTTTGTCGTAGCACTGTTTTATAAAACACATTTTCAGATCCTGTAACACTTTTTAGGCTTTTAAAGGACAGTAATATTATTGTTAGAAAAAAATTACTGTTTGCTGTCTTATGTTTGCTCTCAGCCCACCAAGATTTTTGCCTTTCCAAACACATGTTTTTTTTAGAGATTAGAATTATGCATGATCAATAGTCACATCTTATACAAGGTTTTAGCTAAAAAAGAAGATACAAGATTTTTATGATATTTTTATGTTTATTCGAAAATGGTGGAATAATCTATTAGAGATTTCCCTCTTCGAACGTTTTTGGTTCTCCAGGCTGTTCTTTGTTATCAACTTATATCAACTTCATCATCATGTTTCAATCGTTGAAACCCAAACCATAAGCTTCTAAAAGTATTCGATGGACTTCGGCCCCAGATTTCTTCAAATCAAACAACAAAAGTAATGAATGCCAAAAATATAATTTTGAGGGTTCCACGATTAGCATACACTGCATACACTGAATCTCTATCTCAATGATAATAAATTGAAAACTATTATTTTAAATAGAGCAAGGTCAAAATGCTCACATTTAACTGTTATGTACACTGGAATTTCCCATTACTTAATTGTTTTTACCTGTAGAAGTTACTGATCAATATTAACAGAAGCAATCCAATACTTAAAGACTTAGAGATTTTTAAGAGACTTGACAAGCTCAGTCGTTCCCGTATTATATTATATATTAGTTGGACTAGATAGATAGCATAAATGCATTGTTTGCATTTATTGCAAAGATAAGGGACGATATTTGATAGGCTTTCCCGGGACAAATATTTGTTTAATCTTCTCTGAGAAAAAGCTCAATTCATCGTTTCGAACCCTAGGAAATTATATATCTTCGATTAATATCATTTCAAATTTTCTCAAAAATAACTTGAAATGTAAATAAGAACATAATTCGAATTCGTGATTCGTAGAATTATGTTCGCGTTCAAATGTACTATTTTTGGGGTCAATTCTCTAAGAATTTGTGGAGGTGTTGCTAAGCTGATGCCGACCATTTTACAACGAAACACATGTCTGAGTTAAAATGTGAAAATATTTTCAATCAAATTAATTACGAAAATTAGGGGAAATTTTTGTTGGTTTTTTTTTTTTTTTTTTTTTGTGAAAATTACCATCTTTTTTTAAGTTTGTTTTCTTAATCAATGGAAATGTGTCTTCTTCTTTTAATTGCGTGTCAAAATGATACACTTCGGCACAGAATTAAATAGAAACGCAATGTCGACAGTTCTAAGTGCTAATTTATTTTCTCTAGTTTACTTTCATGAATAAATGTTATTTGCATTGGCTCATAATGATTATTGTTTCTATTCCGTTTCGAGGTTAAAAAAAAAAATTTAATGCGTAATTGAGTTTTAATAACAAATAAAATTAAATATACGCTGTACGATAAGCTTTAATACTAAATTATCTTGGCAATCATGTCTGGTCGATTTCTGCATTTAGTAATAAGTTTTTATTTATTTACTCTTCCCTGCCTTTTTATAAATATAAATAGGTTTTGTTAAAAATTCGAAATTGTTCTTAAATATTATAATTAAATTTGAAAACTTCAAATTCACGTTTGTTTACCTTAACAAATTTCTAAGGTAAGAACATTCCATAATCGGATTTAGAAACAGTTTTTAGTTCCAGTTGGTTTTATTTTTTTTTTTTTTTTTTTTTTTTTTTTTTTTTTTTTTTT
>KK351028.1:281689-298121 GCA_000671755.1 Glossina brevipalpis | reverse complement strand
AAGCAAATCCTAATGTAATGGATGAAACTGAACTTGCACTTGATGGCACGCAGTGAATAAAACAGAAAGTAGGCGGATCTAGTGGTAGGACGCGCCTGTTCGTATGATATTCAAGAATATCGTAGGACCTATTGGCTACGCTAAAAGAAATATAATGTCAGGCTATGTAACTAATGCTTTCGAATTGATAATTGACAGGACACATAATGGAACACATCAAAGATTGCACTGAAACCGAGGCACAGCCAGTTTTGAAAGAAAACTGGAAGATCACAATTGCTGAGTTTCGTAGTTTTTTTTTGGAATTTTGTATGCTCGTGGCTCATACGAAACAAGATCATTGAAAGCATGATCGAAAAAATGGGGACCCGCTTTCTTCGCAAATACAATGCCCAGAGATAAATTTGCAGAAATTCTAAGATTCATACCTTTTGACAAAACAAAAAAAAACCAACTATCCGAAAGATTACAAACAGGTAAAAGTACGCTGATATCTGAGATATGGAACAGATTTATAGTTAATAGCCAGGCTTGTTTGAAACCATTTGAAAATATATCAATAGATGAGCAATTATTTCCTACTAAAGCACAAGACAGATTTACACAATATATGCCGAATAAGCGTCATAAATTTGGTATAAAATTTTGGTTAGCAGTTGATGTCTAAACAAAATATATTTTGAATGGTTTTCATTATATGGGGAAAGATGAAACTCGATACTCACAATCGTTGGGCGAGTTTGTCACATTAAAATTAGCCGAATCACATTTACAAAGAGGCAGACAACGGGAATCCCGCTAGCTAAAAAGTTGCTTGCAAGAAAAATCACTATGGTTGGGACGATCCGGTTGAACAAGACCGAACTGCCAAAAGTAGCAAAAGCAAAAAAGGATAAGATGGGTTTATTTTCCGCACATTTCTACAAATCAGTAAGCTGTATGCTTACTGTATATAAAAGTAAGCGTCACGTAAAAGTCCTCCTTCTAAGCACTAAACATACAGGTATAAAAATAGAAGATAATTATAAAACTGCTTCAGAAACCATTACATTTTATAACAAAACAAAGTGTACTACGGACGTCGTTGACCAGATAGCACATAAATATCGTGTGCGAAATACTCTACTACAAGAAAAATAGAAGCAATAATTATTATAAATATTGCAAGAAAGTCGTATGTGGAAAATGTACAAACAAAACTCTTTATATACAGGTAACCCTCCTACAACGCGGTCAATAGGTTCCTGAAAAATTCCGCATTAAAGGAAATCGCGTTGTAGGAGACTTAGATCCAGTGCAAAAGGGGGGATACGTTCCTAATCGAAAAAAAAAAATTTTTATTTGAGATATTTTTCTATTTATCCATTTCATCATAACAGCATAAATTAATTCATTTATTATCAATTCATTTATTTAAGCAGCGCAAAATAAAATAAAATCTGGGAAAACAAATAAAAACGCAATTTCAACTCTACTTAACATTAAATTAAACGAATATTCAAATCACAAGCTTCTACAAATCTCTCTCCTCGACATCACTTATTATAATTTGAGTGTGTTTCAAACGTTTTGCTCATATCGATCCTAATTCAAGTTCCGAGCTTGATTCACTATCAGGCTGGTCCTTTTCAGCGATTACGGGTTTTAAAAAAATCTTTTATTGAAGTCTGTTTTCCTTTATTTCGTAAATCTATATAGATTTCCTGGTAAGCGGATAAATTATTTTTAAGTTTTGTAATTTTGCCGTCGATTAAACTCTAGTCATGCTATAAAGAGACAATACACATGCAGGTAGACGATATCTCTTGTAAAATTAAAATATGTAGTTTAAAATTAAAGAGGCTAGATCTCACAATTTTTTAAATAAACATATAATGTGAAAAAATTAAAGTTCATTAGAATATTATTTAAAAAAAATTCTTGAAAATCGCGTTGTAGAAGTACCGCGTTATAGGAAATTTTCCGCATTTTGCGAACCGCGTTGTAGCGAAATCGCGTTATAGATGTACCGCGTTGTAGGATGGTTACCTGTATATGTAAGAAATGCGTTTAATAAGTATAATTAATCGATACCGCTATTATTATTGTTATCATTGTTCAATTCAGACTTAATTTGAATAAATCGATTTTTTAAATGAAATGCATATTTTCGTTTACCCGTCTATTTGATGGGTGCTCGTAGAGATAGGTATATAAGAAATGCTCGTAAACCTAGTATTAAAGAAGTTGAAGTAAGAAGAGAAAGACCGAATTGCTCGAAGGACTGAAGGCTAAACCAAAAAGCGGATATCACAAGTGCCTCGAGGATTGGAAAAAGCGCTGTCGCAAGTGTATTATGTCTAAAGGAGATGACATTGATGGCATGGAAATAGATATTGATAAATAAATAAATATTTTTCGAGAAAAATCAAGTCACCTTTTTTTTTTTTGAACACACCTCGTATATTGATAACTTGAAGTTTTGTCCATTTCCTTTTTTTTTTTCTTTTTTTTTTCAGTATATAAACTATAACGTAGGTTATAAACAAAAAATAATCCTGCCCTAGTTGGCTATTAGGTTGGAACGATGTTCTGTTAAATGTACACCTGAAAGATTGTAAATCAAAATGTAAATAAAATAGTTATTAGTGGCAGTTATTACGGCATGTTTTCAATAAATATTATAAAAAAAAACATAACGTTATCTTAATGCGTTGAAATTTCACATAACAAAACTTTTCTATTATACGATATTCGGTCAATTTCTCAACACCAGATAACCGTTTGGTAAGATTAAACTTTTGTCTAACTACTTGCAAATTTACTTTTTCTGTCTTTATTTGTCGTAATATCGTAATATATATTCAACCTCTCTTGTTAAAAATTCTTGCAAGTGTATTATCAGGTAATTTTTGGCCTCGAAAGAACATCCAAATCGAGCTAAAGCTTAAGTGTATAGGCCAAACAATTAGTAACTTACGAGCATTAGATTACCGGATATGGACTCCCTCTAAGGTTTAGAGAGTTAAATAAAGTTTAATTTCAAGTTAAAAACTTATTGAAAATTTTTCAAAATTTTTACAACAAAGAATTCAAAAAAATATATTCCAAACTTTTGTTACGAAAGCTTTTGCATATGATACTAGTAAGACAGTTCAGCTGTTTATCTTGCAACGCAACACAAATGAAATGCAACACACCTTCAGTAAATACATTTATAAAAAATAAGATACTTTGCTTTAATGGCGTTTTTATACCCACACCGACTACCTTAAAGAAAAGCTCGAAAGAAATGAAATTTGAATATTCTATAATATTTGGTTGATGTGAGCGATATGTTCCATTTTTATGCAGAACATCGGTGGAAGATGTAAAAATTTTTATCTGTTCTAGATAACAAATTATTCGTTATTTTAACTGGAGACTGTATCGATATTTAACTGGAGATTGTTTACTAAAGACATTTTACATTAGGCATGGTTAGATGGACGGACTCAGAAACAGATATTGGCCAAGAATATAAACGTACTTTGTAGTATCCTTTAATGTCTCTTCTGGGTGTTGCAAAAGTTTTGACAAAACGATCATCATTCGGTACCATCGAACCATCCTTCGGTGGTGGGCATAAAGAAGTATACAAAATATATTAATTCGTATATTGAATCATCTTCGCATTATATATTCAGTTCTCAAATTAGCCTGCACAGACTTCCACTATAGATTGGATGTCATTAAAACAAATTCAAATCGCAATTATTAATAATAACTAATTTAACAATGTAGCGCAATTAGCTTACTAGCATATATAACATTAACGTATCATTTATATCCGGTGCAAAATGTATCTTAAACTTAACATACAACCAATATACATAACTTTACATATACAATGGACCCAAACTTTCGAGTTCTCATGCATGAGCTGGTAAGAGGCAGATGAAATTACTTTTTTTTTTTATAACCGAGTATATAGGCGGAATTCCATTCGATTTATAAAATTGTTTTGATGAGGATTATGAGGGGATTTAAATATAGCCAGATCGTATTTTTTAATTTGTTATTGAAATTCTCAAAACTGGAAACTTTGACGGAATGCCGGTAATTAGTAGCCATCCTGCGTATAATCCAATACTAATAAATCTTCGTTATTTATTGCTAATGGCAAATGGTTGAAATGAATTCTTAACTACTATGGCTGAATGGGCGTTGGGTCGCTTATAATAAACTCCAATCATAAATCGCAAAAAATGTGCATCTAACTAAGTAAATATCGAAAAAGAAAGTTGCCACACATTTTCACATTGTTAGGTTAAGAGATCATGTAAAATTCGTCTCCAAGCAATCACAACTTTTTGAGTACATTCTAAATATAGAAGAAGTTTTTGTCAAACTTTTGCAGAGAAAAATATGTTCTCAAAACATTATCTTACATCTGACAAGCAATGTATGTAAGTCTTCCAATACACACTTTGATTAGTATACACGATATATTTATGATATATTAGTTTGAGGAAAAATAAATCCATTATTCTATTGGTGTGGCACCCGAACATCTAGCTTCTTTTTCAATCTAGCTTTGTATAAATGGTTTAAAATTGATTTATGGCAGATCTTTAGCTTCTAGGCGGGTGCTACGACTGCTAGCACGCTAGTCAACTTTGATTTTTTATATGAATTTATCGACAAATTTAGTGAAGAGGAGCCTATCAGCGAGCGAGATTCATATTTAACATCAAAAATACCTGAACGGAATCGATGAAATCAAAACTGCACGTAATTGGCTGTTACACTATCGGGACCATAAGTATCATTCACAATTTCCATAGCCTGGCAGCTTGCATTTTATCCTTTATCAAGAAAAAGCTGTAAAATGTACAGAGTTTTGTCATTCTTGACTTTAATTCTTAACATCCTATAACTCAGAAGTAAATGGACCAAACAAAAACCAGCCAAATAATTTTTTTAGGGCGAAATATCACTTTTCCAAATTTCATAAATATGAAATTGTTTAGTCGATACTTTAAGAGATATCGACCACTACATCTAACCTATTATTTACGATATCTATATGATATATATACGATATACGACGTATATATGAAATGTATATCATGTGTATATGATATACATATGATATATGTGTATTGTAAATATCTAATACACGTACATATATTATTTTCAAAGTATTTATGAGCGGTACTCACCCTCAATATGAAGCGTATTAAGAGTCATACGACATGTTTATCATCTATCAAAATGCACATAATCAGAGGCAAGTCAGTTAGAAGTAATTTTCGCTTTGGGGAGAATATAAAACAATCACAAAATTCTTTGTGAATCATATCATTTTTCGGGGTTTGTCGAAACATTCCTTCTTTGCAGTTTACGTGGTCATGCTAACTGATTGTTGGCTATTGATAACAACAATATTTTAAAATTTATGCTTGCTTAAAATTAAAACTTTTTTCAGATAAGATATATGTCAAATTTCAGTGTTCTATCGTAATATTCCTGATTCAGCGGCAGACAATAGATAGATAGATAGATAGATGGTCAAATGGTTGAAGTCGACTGTGTGTATGTGTATACGCCTTGCGTGGTCTCTAATGACTGTTTGCGGGTGTTGTGAACGGAAGAGAAATAAATCAATCTTGTCTTCTCTTTTGCCTCAAATACAAAACTTTCTATAACATGTTTTGCATTTTGAAGAGACGGAGAAAAATCAAAAATCATTTTAATTATGATAGAAAGTATAAATTTGTTTTTGAAAAGAATCTTTTACTAAATTATTCATTATTCAGTTAAAAAAAAAAAAAAAAAAAAAAAACATTAATAGAAATTAATAGAATAGAACATCGTTTTAATCTCTTTATCAATATTTACGAACTAATAAATGTTTAAATGTTCGAAGTTATCAAATAAAAATTAATCTACAAACAGAAAAAGGGGCACGTATCATCATTTCAATATTAAAACACAATAAAACACCATAAACTAAAAAAAAAAAAAAAAAATTATGAATTTAAATGAAGAACGTCGCAATTCTTTCGCAACGCAGCAAACCGTAGCCAACGACATCATAACCGATAATTATGTAGCAAATGATTTGAATAAAGATGAATTTGCAACATTTCAAGATACCATCAGGAGCAGTGAACAAAACCTTAATCTTTTGACCACAACTGAAGGTGAAAATATTAAATTTAACGGTCAATGCCATAAAGGAGGTAGAAGCTATTCGGTGGACGCAATAAAATTTCAATACTCTCAACCCAATCGTTATATCAAAAGAAATGATGATAATGAAAATCGTCAGCAGCGTGCTCGAAGTTTATCAACTCAATTAATTAATAATAGCAACAAATGTAAAAAAGACGGTCAAGAACGACAAAAGCAACATCAACGATGCCATAAAGAAAATGATAACGCAGTACTAACGGACCCTGTGAATGACCCAAGATTGCTTGAATGCAAAACAAGTACACTAACCAGCAATAATTTTCTTGGAAATAATTATAAAAAGAAACAGGCAACAGAGTTAGAGGCGACAGAGAAGGAAGCAACAGATGAAGAAGATAATTTGGAAGATGTGACGCACTCTTCCAGTTTTGATGATGATTGTTATGTATTGGACGGTTCAAGCCCTAGAAATGAGTGAGTGGTTACATTTTTTTCTATAAATTCGGTACGATTTATTATTGATCCTATTATATTAAAAATATTTGTGAAGAATTTTTCATTTTTCCAGATTTTTTTTTTTTTTTTGTTTAACATATCACCTTTTGTACGATGTTAATGAAAAACCGTGTATTATAATGAAGTTTTTTTAACGAAGTTTAGAACACCTTAGGTTTATTCATTATTATTTTGCTAATTATAACGTTTTTTTATTACATTCAGTAGGTAACCAAAATTGGTGGCCATAACATGTTGAAGAATTTTTGAAAGTGGAGATCAAGCGGACGCAGAATGAGTTGATTTAGCTTATGTCTGTCGGTCCGTGAATCGGTTATGGGTTCCAAAATTTTGGAAAATTAAGCTATAACTTACACACATACTTCCTTTTGCTTTGTGCAAATCTACTCCGAAAGATTGACCAAGTCCACTGACAAAGACGTCAAGAAAGGCTAAATAAAATAATTTTTTTTTTTTTTTTGTTTTTTGAAAATCCTAATAAAAATGAAAGACCAACGGAGGAACAAGGCTAAATTACCGCAGGGGGTTTACTCTTATCAAAAAATAGGTTTACTCTTATCAAGAAATTATATATTTTGTATAATCATATTAGATTTATCTGAGATTTGTAATCGAAGGCAAATTAGTATACTTTTACTCCGTGGTTGTTGCTAGAAAAATAGGAGAGGTGGACAAAGCCATAATCGGCCTGAATTAACTTACTGTCAAGGAAGGCAACAAATTAATATTATTTTATTCTTAAAACCATTTCTAAATCTAATTAAGGAATATGTACCGTGAAATTCTGCCGGGATGTATATCGGTTCTTAAAAAGATTGAGTCTTCAAGGACACTACCAATTATTTCTAGTACTTTTGAAGAATATTTACATATTTTATATAAATAAACTTAACCTAAAAAATTCTTCGAATTCTACAATTTCTCAAAATAAATGCTTTTCATTATTTAAGTTATGAAATTTAGAAAAATGAATCTATGAACTTAAAAACTAATAACAAAGAATTTTGATTTAATTAACGACCTATAGAACTAACCTAAATCAAAACTGAGAAACTTAACGCAGACGTACCACAAGTTATGATAAAAGAAAATACTGTTGCAACCATTCGGGAATTGTGCGAAACGCTTACGTTTAATGACTCCTCCATTAATTGAGTGAATAAGCAATCGACCATAACGGAATATCTCTATTTCTAAAAACAAAGAAGCGTTCAATTTTTCAACGCGCATAAGCTAGGCAAAATTTGAAAGAAAGACAATGCCCATTGCACAAACAAAATACGATTCATAATAAATCGTGCACGATGGAAAATCAGTAAATTTATTTTCTTCTTTAGGTGATTACGTACAGCAATCTTAGTAAGTAAAGCCCAAAACGGACATTAAGGCTACCTGAGTCAATATGATATTTGATTATTAGGTCAATGTAATGGCATTCGTTTTATGGCAAATCCTACAATTTAATAACGCAACTGTCACGCCTTAACCAGCTTTACAAATTATTCAAATTTTTTACCAGAATTCAGATTCAGAGTCAGAACACCTTTAAGTTCATTAATTACAGTCATAATAATTTATACGATCCTCAAACAAATAACCGTCTTAAGAGAAAGACAAATAGTTGAAGAAAGCTTGGAGGGTTTCCATGAACGGGTACTATCATATCGTGCGCACTAAAAAGAGATTCACTTTTTGAAATTTATAAAAAAAAAAAATTGGAAATACGGAACTGTACATATGTAAGCCAAAGCCATAAAAACTACGTACCACAAGCAAATTTTCTTCAGGGACGTCGTTATGTAACTTGTAGAATGAAAAAAGAAAAAAAAAGATTTCTTGGAAAAAAAGGAAACGTTACAGATTTTAACAGGTTCTTTTAAAGACATTCCTTATTGTCACACACTGCGGGTCACAAATTTGCACCTAGAATAGCGAACCAAATATTTTCTGAAAATATAACTCAAAATTTAAAAAAAGTCGTAGGATTTTTCGAAAAAATTGGTTTATAGTAAAAACCGCTCGGGAATCCGCCGTAGTATCAACAAATTTTAGTACTTTACAGAAAATCTCATTCGGAAGCTACAATTAAAATTCCAATGCAGTTGGATGAAAATTGAAACCGCTATTAGTACAATACGATATGAAGAAGTGAAGTTTCTTATGAAGTTTCAAGTACCCGTAATACGGTTATACATGTATTCAGAAAATTGAAATTATAGGCAATGTCCTACAAATTTATAAAAATTTAGAGAATCATTTAAATCGCGATCAGAAAAACACGAAAAAATACTATATTATCCTTTAAGGCAAATAGGCGTCAGCATTAGTGCGAATATTTACGATAACACGTGGGAATTTATTGCAGATTTATTCATAGATTTCTTAAGAATGAAATGAATTAGAAGCGTTCTTATAAATTCAGTTTAATTAAAAAAAAACTCAAATCTAACGATTATTGCATTGCACGTAACGCTAATACGTAGACCTTAAAAGTATGTCGAGAGATGTTAGCGATAAAGCTCACGTTTATCAGAACATGTTCACAAAATAATTAAATTTTCCATGTTTGGATAAAGTAAACGATTCTAAATTTCATGCTTCAGAAATTGATTATTTGCGTCGTAGTCTCTATACGCGCGATCTAATCAGGTCGTTATTGTGGGGTAATGAAGAGCGGATGAATATTAATACGGAAAGCTTACAGCGATTTCAAAATCAAAAGTAGTAAAAATTGATATATCCTTCAAGTAAATCTGATATAAGCACCATTTCAAGCTAACATATAAAGATTATAAAATAATTTGTTACTTGTGGGTGTGTCAATGAGCCGATCAAAATACGACAAATGCTTCCTCCATTAGTCAAAATATGTGGTTTGTGATAGAATTTGATTTGATATTTCCATTTCCATTTCCATTTCCAAAACCCACCGAAAAGTTCACATAACAGGGCTAGTTTGATTGACCAATTGACACGCCCAAAATTACCGTATATATAAATCTTCTCAAGGTGACCAGTTTTCCTCTCGTTTCAACAGCATTCATTCCCAAATGATGTCATAAGATGAAAGATCTTCTTCAGTTTTTCGTGGAATTTCATCTGGTCGGCCAGAACAGTGCGTCTTTATCATCAAAATACATACGACAACAAAAAAAAAAATCTTCTACCATTCAGTAGTGGGTTTTCTTATTACAGTATATATGAATTTTAACTCAATATATAAAATAAAACGTTTAATTCTTGCCGCTATTTAATAAAATCATAACAAATTAAATTTTCCGAAATTAAACGTTTCTTTTGACAAAATCGAAAACCTACCAAAAATGATGCTAATGAAATATCTTCTTAAGTATTAAACGAAATAAACAAAAAAACACTGCAACAAAACATGTGTAATTAATTATTAATAAGTATTTCTCGTGACCCAGAAAACATTTCTCATCGAAATTATAAAGAGAACAAAAATTATTAAATGTTTCAAACATGCCGCCTCCCATATCGTGAAAAAAGTAAATAAAACAAAGAAGAAAATTACGCCCAGCTATGCCGGAACCTTTTACACCCACCACTCACTATTGTCTTAAAAAAGAAAAGCAAAGGAAATTAAATTTCAATATTCTATATGTGTGTGTGTGTGTGTGCAAAATAAATTTTTCTCTTCTTTGCAGGATAGGATCGTCCATAGAATATACACGAGTATTTATATAATTTAGGTGCAGGTAGTTTATAAGCAATAAAGTAAGCAAACAACCTAACCTTTTTTTCTCCGATTTTGGAAATAGACATGTTCTCAGTTGAAATTATAGTATGGACACGAGTCCTTTGACTGAAATGACCGATTTTCAAGATTAATCTCCCGGCGAGAATTTCCACTATTCTTGCCGATATCTATTCTTGAAGCCGATATCGTAATTTTTATAAAGAGTAGCTTGTTGCATATATCACAGACATCACAAAAAAAAAAGACAGACAGATGAACGTGCATGACTAAATGGAGTTATAATTTGATATTTTATACAAAGGCTTCCGAAGTTTCCTTTTTGGGTGTTGCGAATGTTTCGACAGAATGAGAGGTACGTTCAGTGGTGTTGAATATAAAAATATATATTTTTTCTTATAGGACTAAAAATAACAAACAATTATTTAAACGCCACTTTATAGACAAATAACAAAACATAAGGCAGACGTGAGTATCCGGCATTTAGCCAAAATATTCAAACAAAAAAGTCAAATGTTAATGAACATTTAATAGATATCCCATGTCTTTAGAGAAAATTTGTCTTTTGTTTTCAATTTTTTTTGTTAATATGATTTCTGGCGTTATTTCCCTCAGAAATTCTTATTAATTTTCTTATATAGAAATATAATGAAACTGAGTTGCAAATGCAATGTAAAATGTAAATCATATTTTTCGAGGAAGGAAATGATATTTTTGTTTTTTGATGTTATAAAAGCACAATTTTTGCGCTAGAAATTAACAAGTACTGACATTCAAATGAATGTTATTATAATTTCGAAAGCGTAAATAACTGTGATCATATTCCTAGTTAGGGGGATCACTTAGATGTAGTGTATCAGAACTTGCTCCAAACAAATAATGTTATCGCCAGAAAATGCTAGTAACAAGAACTGATTCAACTAAGCCTGAAAATGGACTCAATATGCACACATCTTATGCTATTGTGATTTTGCAGTATGATAACCTTCGGCATCCTATGGAAAAACACATTTAAAAACATTTAACAGTTTGTTGTGATAAACTGGCTTTAAATACTGACTCTCATGAAGTAGTCTGTTCTGAATAAAATGAAAGCTGTTCAACATATAATGCAAAGCTTAATTTATTGAAATTTCTTAAAAACTTCAGGATTTTAATTAATCATTTTCTAACAAATAATCTAAATCCCATATGTTTCCTAATTAATCATCAAGTTGTTAATTAATTTTTTTTAACTCCATAGAAATGTGCATTATAACTAAAATGTTCCGTTTGTTTGGCTTCCAAAATAATGAATATCGAACGCTGACCAATACCGCCAGACACTACATAAGCATTACCGTCTTCGTTGTCTTGTAGAGTCTCGATCTCTATGTAGGTTAAAATATCACCGGTGATACCATCCTTTTCTGGATAACGTAAATCAACGCTAACATCTTTTTTCGCGGGATATTCCAATGTGTCAGCAAACTGTGCCAGCAAATGATCATCTGGAAAAGTTATGAAAAATATCTGATAAAATTCACGATCTTGTAGTTATATAAATTTGAAATAAATAAATTGGAACGTATCTAATATATATCAAAGCCAATTCAAAGCACAGTTTTTAATGCCCAACTGAGAATGTATTTTTTCACCCAAATCTTTAGTTCAGATCGATTATAAGTGCTGGTAATAAACTTTCGCCCGATGTCTGCTGTTTTTGCGTCTTATCACTACAACTATACAAAGACGATTGGCGGACCTATGGAAGCCGTCATTTGTTCGGTATTGTTGTACTTGACCATACAATAGGTAATCAATTGTAACCACTGCTGATCACAACAAGTAATGTCTACTAATAATAGGGAAGAGTAGTACATTCCAAATAAGTCATGCTAAAGTTTCCTAATCGAGTTTTGCTAAATGTAGCCGAATATCGTTATACTGTAGAAACTAATGATACCAGAAGTTTTGTCATGCTGAGCCGGTTTTTCGTCCCAATTTCATCAGTTATAGTTGATAGCTTGATAGTTCCCTAACTACGGTTTTGTTGAGTTAGCACAAACCATAATATGCCACATCGATGTGACTCCTCTAGATAGAGCCGTCATGAATTTTGAATGTTATCCTCCGTATTAATCGTACGCCTAGTCCGCATAATGGTTATTTTTTGCTTTACATATCCCATCACTTTTTATCGTCCGTAAAAATTTAGTACTATGATTCTAGATCTAGAATTAAGCAGAGAAACTAAAATTTCTCTCAAAGGACGCTTATTCGGCACAAAACTTGAATTTTTCGTACGAAAAAAGATTAAATAATGCTGATACGGAGTCAAGAACCAAACTTACGATATTGTATTTCACATTTGACAAATTTTAATAAAATTTATTGGTGGGGCCATATTTTGTCAAACATCAATATATACTCCTATTACTTTTTATTATTTATTTCTCAATACAATCACGTCTTATGGTGGCATGGTGGATTAGTTCCTCTTGGCGATTATATCGTTAACTCCCTTATAATTGCGAAGTAAAGCGAGAAACTTGAAAATTAAATTAAAATTATTTGTAGACTTAACTTTCTTAAAGGGTTATTTGAAAACGGGCTTGATCTGCTAGCAAATTCTCAATAACCGATATCCTGAAACCATTTCATAAACCATAAATTACAAAGTATAATTTTTTCAGCAACTTATGGTCGATAGCTGATATATATGAACCTTTAATAACGGTCCTTACTTACCAGACAGATAGAAATATTTTAAATTTATTTTTGTTCTCTAATGAAAAGTTAGAGAATATGTCGTATACACGTGATAGTCAGGAGAAAGGAAAGTAGAGAAAAAGAGATAAATTATGGTCGTCATCACTTGAGAGATGTATATCCGATCGGAGTGCCCGATCGCAGCTATATAGTTGCGACCACAATCCAATCGTAATTAACATATCATCTGCCGCATTGGCAAATGAACTCAAGCATACCGACTTGACAAGGACGCTTCTTATCTACTATTTAATCTATGCAGTAGTCCGATAGGTAATGCGTTTATACATTCAGGAATAGGCATCAAAAACTCCATAAATATACATATACATCTAACTCAAATTTGTAAAAGTTAGGATAAAAAGCTAAAACGCTATATCTACGTATTCGAAAAATGTATATAAAGAAAATTCTACGGATTAATTTTAAATTTCAATTTGATACACTTATAAGAGACTGGTTTCAATATCTGTAAATCTTGAGGAGATCAAGAAATTTTTTCAACAAGTTTTTAATAAAGGATTTAAACTATGTTGAACAAGCATAAATAGGATTCCGATCACCTCGATATATCCATTAAGAGAAACCAAAATTATATGATTTTCTAATATTCAAAGTAGATGAAAAGGTTTCTATATAGGTTGCTCCGTTGTGTTTACACTTACCTTCTCCTTTAACACCCAACACGTATCTTGTTGTTATTTGTTTTTGTAAAGAATTAATCCTTAAACTTGGATGAGTTATTAAGAAATTTTCTATATCCTCAACTATTAAAACATTTTGTGCTTTTATGTTTTCGGAAATATTTCTACTCTTCGTCAATACCGTTAAATAGAGCAGACTCAACCAAATAAATATTAAACGATAATAAAACATTTCTAACGACTAAACTTCTTCACTTTACACGGTTTAAATAACGACTAGAGGTATTTCTTGTAATATTCCCGCAATCTATACTTTATCTTGTTTTTTTATTATTACAATACAATCTTTTTTTTTTAATCAAATCAAATTTTTAATCAAATAAAATATAAAATAATCAATTTTTTTACTATTTACTTTTAAAAATCTTGAATTTTTTTTCCAATTATTTAGCGGATATTATTAGAGGTATTATTTGATAAAAGTAGTTACAGTACAAAAATAACCATTTCATCATTTCACCCATTTCTTTTGAACCCTACTACGATATCATTTGTAATTATAGTTAAGCTCTTTCTGTTAAATTGTTTGCGTCATTATAGGTCGTGAACAATGTAAAGTGTAATGAAGATAGCTTGACTTTGGAATTTTTTTTTTATAAAAGTAAAATGAGAAGATTAAAACCTATAATGAAATGGCATTGGCTTAAGTGATAAAGCATTACGAATACATTAACAGAAAAATAAAATAAAACATTGTCAATTAATTAATTTCCACAATGGTGTAAACATCTCATCTTACTCTCAGTTGAACATTCAAATTATGCAGAATTTTTCATATACACATATTGCCTGGAGGACATTTGTCTTAATATGGACACAATAAAATAAAAAAAAGTTTATCACATTCTTTTTATCTTTCATTTATTGCGATATATGAGATTTTTATACGGGGTGTTCCATTTCCACGGGCTTGTGTTCTCAAACTGTGTCGTAACATTTATTCTCGTTTTCTTGTTTGTTTAAACTTATATTGAAATGCACAAATCATAAAAAGAGTAGAGTTCAAGAGTCATGTGAAGCAACTTTTTTTTTTCTTTTTATCAAAATTTTACATTCCAATCTCAATTTAAATTGATCAGTAAACAATAGAATATTTTACCGAAAAATTTAAATTGAAATTATCGTACCGATTAAGCATATAAATAAAAGAAGTAAAAAGCATATTGCAACTATAAACGAAAATTTGTTGATGACCCAAATCTACCTTGATTTAGTTAGTGGATTAATGTTAGTTACTTAGTAAATCAAAAATACTATAATTTTATGACATATGACTTCAACAGAATGACGCAATAATCACAGAAAATAGTATTATTGAAAAGGACAAGACACAAGATCTGTTTAAACCGACCACCAAAGGTGAAGGGGTGTATTTCATTTTGTCATCTGGTTTGTAACTCCCAGAAGGAAACTTCAGGGACTCCACATAATATATATATTCTTGACCAGCATCAAATTTAGAATCGATTTAAGCATGTCCGTCTGTCCGTCTGTCTGTGTAATGCCTGTGATAAATATTCTCTTGGCCGCAAAAATGCAAATATTGGCTTCAAAAATTGACAAAAACATTTTAAGTTCTTTCACGCCGGTTGGTATTGAAAACATTATACTAATTTTCAAGAAGCAGGGAGGGAATATAGATCGCGAGGTGATATTGCGAAAAACGTTGGATATAATAGCGCACCAGAGCCTGATGGCACCTCCTCACGAAAATCCTTCTAATGACAATAATAAACTGTTCTGTCACTTTAACTTGAAGTCGCACTCCTATGTCGTCCAATCTGATTTAGATATTTTGATCGTATGGTATTCATTAAATTTTATGGCACTAAACCTTCAAAAAAAACGCAAGAAGCTGCCGTGCATTTACCACTAAGTATTTAATTGATTCACATAAATTGGAAAATGTAGATCCGTGTATTGAGTTAAGGATTTTATTCGACTACATCAAGCTGCATTTAGAGCTCTCCATAAATACAGCTAAGTCAATCCTAAAGTTTATCAAAAGCCAGTCCGGTGAAATCTTCAATATGCCTCTCTTGTGTGGTCGCCGTGCTACAGATGTCATGATGACAATCATAATGATAATGACCGGACTAAGTTGCAAAGAAATTTTTGCTCTTCGCCCTTAGGCGTTTGACTTAAGATCCCTAACCTATTTATCATCTTATGAAAATACTTTTACCCTTACCTCACTAGAGAAACATAAGCTTATCATGAGTATTTTCTTCTTACTTGACACTAGAAATGATGACGTCTCGCGTATTTTTACCAAAAGGAACCGTTTTGATTCCCTTTCTTTATGGAATTGCCACAATCGCAAAAAGGAAAATGGAAAGCTGATATATGGCAAAAACTTTCCCTGATCGATTAAAAACTGACATTTAAAATTTGGTTATGAGTCGCCCTCATGCACGCCCATATGCAATACATTCGGCAGGGTTCATAAGGTCCCTGTTGCCCTTCAAAGTAAAAAAGAATTTTTGTATAAAAATCTGATTGGATGAATTATGTGGTTTTGCAGCCATATTGTATGCTCGAGATGTTAGGTATGATTCGTCAATTAATGCTGATATAACGGCTA
>KK351028.1:264431-281126 GCA_000671755.1 Glossina brevipalpis | reverse complement strand
GACTTCATCTCATATAAATGGTTCACATCAAAAGTAAGTCTTTACATGACAACAAGATGTAATTTTTGATTCTTATCACAAAAATAAATGAAGACTATATTAGGCGAAGTCGTGTAGTGTATTTATTTAGGGCCTTGCCCGACATTAATGTTTATACTTGTTTACATTTTATAAAAGTTAAGTCCTAATATTTAGTATAAGAATTATTTTTGAAGATTACTTAACTTGCCTGTTATTTTCTTGTAAATGAGTTTCATAAGTAAATAAATAAGTAGATAATAAAAAAGCCAAGAGAAGAGTTAGTGTAGATATTGTTTTTTGTTCTTATTGTTTTTGATCATAACTAGGATGACGTCATTGTGACGTCATTGTTTTCGTAGTTTAGAAATTTTACGAGAAATGTGATAATTGATCATTTACATAAAATTTAGCATAACCAACCTCCTCAACAAATATGGTTTAAACTTAGTTGATGAAAAGCTGCAATCAATCTGCTTTCATACGCTACATTTAATTTAATAATGATTTGGTGAATTTGCGGCTATTTTGATTTTAATGGGCCCGCATAAGCTTGTCATAAATTACCTTAAATTTTCATTCTCAATACGTTGTTGTACATCTCCCGTATGCTTTATACGACTGTTACATTCACTTGTTTCAGTAAATTTCTCTCATAAATATTGTGATGAAATTTCTCTTAATGGCTCTAATTTCTTCAGGTAATTTTATTAGTTAGTATTATTGATTCAACTACAATCACACTCACTTTTATTGTCTTAAACTTCTGCTTAAAACCGATATCTATGATATTTTTGAAATTTCTCTTAATAGTAATCAATACGCTGTTATTGACTTTCGAATCGCGAGTATCGATGAGTTTCAACATTGGAGACCAATCATATATGGAGTGAGCTTTTATGTTTTAACAGAAAAAGAGATTGAAACTATTTCTGATTTAAGCAAAATAGTAAACTTCTTTATCTTTAGCTCAAAGGGGTTTGCGGCACAGTACTATAGCTGGTCCAAATATGAATTTAAAAAAAGAAAAAAAAAATAGTTCTAATCTACATCTCTTATATCTATCTTATATCCAGAGAAACACGTCGAATTTTTGAAATACACTAATTGTTATGAATTTGACGACGAGTATTTGAATGGAAAAATTCAATTTTCAACCAAAACAAAAGGTGTCTTCTTTTATTAATAAAAAATATTTAAATTAATTTATCGAAAAAACATGTTTACATATTCAATGTAATTTGAAAGATATTGTAAAAAATTGAAGAAAAAAAAATTGCTGAAAAAAATGCTTCTGAAGTTTTGGAACGTGTTATGGACTTGTTCTTTTGTTATGATAAATTTTTTATTATTTATTTCTGTTAACATTCTTTCCCGTTCTCTTTCCTCGACGATTTATATTGCTCGAAAATGCCTCTTTTGCTGCGTATGTCGTAACGAGAAAAAGCAAAAAAAAAGTATAATTTCATAGCCAATTTCATATCTCAAAATCTCAAATCTCATTTTTAACTTTTAATAATCTTGGTAGAATCATTAAAAGTTCTCAAATTGGTTTCGGCTTTCATTCTGTCGCCTGAATAATATATAAAGAATAACATATTCCTGTTTGGCGACGCTTTTAAATAAACATAAATGTCCCTTAGCGTATTAGAAATCTTAGAAATCAATAGCCGAAACATCAGACTACAACTTCCCAATAGAGATACATTTAGGACAAACAGTCTTCTCGAAGCACTTAAGGAAAAAGCCGCAAATTCAAGGAAAACATTTCTTGCAAATTAATGAATTTTTTTTCCTACCTATTTTAAAGCGCTCACAGCATTTGTTAAAACAATAAGAAAAAAATATTTTTAAGGTGTTACCCCTTAATTTTAAAAATCGTCTAATGCGTTCTATGAATTTACCCACAAATACCAAGAAACTCATCTCATCATTTTCCCATTTTTTTGAGAATTATAGTCTAAGAATCGTGGATATTTTAGTTTGAAATCTCCCTTCATGCAGCATTGATTTCAAGTTCAAAATCGAATAAATAGGTATGCGTATAATTAACAAAGAAGCGTTTCATAAATGATCTGTAAGTTACCTATAAGGTGCTACCAAACCTTAAAAAATATAATTCAATATACATATGATATCTTAGATATACGATAAACATACGATTTTCTACATGCAATTCATATCGCTTGAACGAAACTTCGCGTGGTCTTTCAATTATATATTGAATGAAAGTCTACCATATTCGATGGCCGATGTTAAGAGGCGGTTCAATCGAACATAACTTATTTTTTCTTTCTAGATTACTTCAATCTTTACCTGGATCTTTTTATATAAAATTTTGCGTCATTTATCCAAATATTGCCATTTTAAGTACACCAATAACAGGCGGATAGAAACATGGATATGGTCAAATAAATTTAGAATCTCTGATCGACAACATATATTTAGATCAGTATTTTATATTGATTGTCATGTTTTAAAATGTTTCAAATGAAATAACAAAATTTTTTTATCCTTAACCTCTGGTATAGAAAGACCGTATAATGTTTGTTATGCTATTACTAGTTGGTGGTAGCAAAGCGGGAGATTTACATGTGGTGTTTACTTTTTGTATTATCTGTAAAAACAACTAAGCTTCTATTTATTTAAACTCATTTTGATTTTTAAACAAAAAACTTTTATCTGCGACATAACAGTGAATGAGTTCCACATGGCTTTTAAACGAATAAAAAGTAAAAATGAGTTGTCATTGTGGCGGCCACTACATAAGGCAGTAAAGCAAATTTTGTTTCATAAATACTCCCGGTGGAGTATAATAGTTTTAAAACAACATTTGGCGTACGGTCATAGAATACAATTTAAATTAAAGAAATCTTTTCTTTTCAATATTTAATTCTTGAAGAAACTTTATTAAAAACTTGAAAATTTTAAAATAAATAAAAAAAGAAAATATATGAGATAATATAACCTAAAACTTTTCATTCATCGATATGATATTTATTTGTAAATAAATCTTATACAACAATTCATTAGAAAAAGTAGTGAAGATTTCTTAATAATTGATATGACGATATCGAAATGATGATGATATTTTAAAACATATATTTATATATGTATTCAAAGATCATCATATTTAAGTAAAATTTACATAACAGGGGCAATATTTTTCTGGAATATCATATTTGAAGTATTAAAGTATTCTCTTCTTTTTTGTATATCAATATTTCTCAATTTTTGCCAATTATGCCGCTTGATTTAATTTTTAAAAATATGAAAAATATTTTTCTCAGTCATTTTAGAAAAAAACTCCCAATTTTTCTATAAAATATATTTGATTACAAAATACTTTTTCCTTTTTTCTTACAGAATTTTCGTTAACCGTTCTTTGCATTTAGAAAATATTAAATTCTATGGCTTTGATATGGACTACACCTTGGCTGGTATAATATAATAAATATTATATATATATATATATAAAGTTAAGTTTTTTTCAAACATTTTTTTCTCTTTAGAATACAAATCACCTCAATATGAACAAATGAGTTTTGATTTGGTTAAAGAACGTTTAGTTTCGATGGGTTATCCTAAGGAAATAATGCAATTTGAATATGATCCCTCTTTTCCTATACGTGGTTTATGGTTCGATGCTCTGTATGGTAATTTACTAAAAGTAGATGCTTATGGGAATATATTAGTTTGCGTTCACGGTTTCGAATTTTTAAAACAGTAAGTAAATGATAATAAATTAAATTTTTTTTTTTTTTTTACAGAAATTTGTACTCAAATAACTTTTAATTGAAATTTCAGTTCACAAGTCTATGAATTGTATCCGAATAAATTCTTAAAATTGGACGAATCTCGTGTTTATGTATTAAACACTTTATTCAATTTACCGGAAACTTATATGTTGGCTTGTTTAGTGGATTTCTTTACCAGTGGTGCAGAGTATACACCGTAAGTAAAAAAGTTAAAATTAAAAAATAGTATTCAATAGAAAGAAATAATGTTCATCTTGAAGTCGCTTTTGTACATAAAATAATACCCCAACAAAACGTCTGCAGGGAAAATGTCTTTACTTTGCTTTACTTTTACGCGTATCTTTTAATAGTCGTAAGTTTTAGACTGAAAAACATTTTAATATGAATTTAGTCAGTCTCATTTGTATGTTTTGATTTCAAAAAATATTTTATCAAAATTTATCATTTCATATCACTGCGATATGTTCGTTCGGTAAGAGGTACATCGCAAGCTGTACTCTAATATACAGAGACATTCATTGAAAACATTACTGTTCAAAATTTTAGGGATCTAATTTGTGGAATTCTATTTCATGACAATCTGTCACTACACTTTTACTTAGATTATCTATTACCGTTTTCATACCATCAATCTCATTTGTAAATCAAATTGTTGACTCAAGTCGTGCTAGACAATAATTGCAAATTAAAAATTCTTGTATGTCGTTAATCTATATTTGTGTCGAAATCGTTAAGCACAATTAAGGCTTTGAATAAGGGCGGCGTGCATAAATGTAGTTTCTCGCAAAAAAATCCTTTCACCTTAATTGCAAAACTAAAGGGTTTAACTTACTATTTATTTGAATTTGTAAAAGCGATTCCAATTGAGAGGATAGCAATCATGATAATGAGCTAAAAGAATGCTTCTCAGTAATTCGAGAATGTATAAACTACGGAAAGTCGATTTTTATCATCAGAAATGTTAACATTGATTTCAGAGATCGTACAGGTGTTAAGGCTGGCGAGTTGTTTATGTCTTTTAATTCAATATTTCAAGATGTACGTCGTGCAGTGGATTGGGTTCATATACAAGGCGATTTAAAGCAAAAAACGGTTGAGGTATGTCTTTGCAATTAGTTTTCTATCTCTTAATCAATTACTTTTCACCTAAAAACTCTTATATTCTTTCCGATTTCGTCTAGAATTTAGATCATTATGTAAAAAAGGATGAACGCTTACCGATGGTGTTAGCGCGCATTCGTGAATCTGGTGCTAAAGTATTTTTGCTGACCAATAGCGATTATAACTTTACAAATAACATAATGACGTTTTTATTTGACTTTCCGCATGGCGCTAAACCCGAAGAACCACATCGTGATTGGAAAACCTATTTCGATGTAATTGTCGTGGACGCTCGTAAACCATTATTTTTTGCTGAGGGCACTATTCTTAGACAAGTTGATACCGAGACCGGTGCTTTAAAAATCGGTTCACATATGGGACCTTTGCAGCCAGGTCAAGTATACTCTGGAGGTTCCTGCGAAGTTCTTACCAGTTTCATAAATGCCAAGGGTAAAGATGTACTTTACATTGGTGATCATATATTTGGTGATATATTAAAATCAAAAAAGATACGTGGTTGGCGTACATTTTTAGTAATACCAGAATTAGTTCAAGAGTTACATGTCTGGACTGATAAATGTCAATTTTTTGCCGAGCTACAGCAATTGGATTGTAAGTTGGGGGAGATGTTTAAGTAAGGCTTGTAAATAAAATCTTTGTATGAACATTCTTAGTATTTAAAATTTTCTTATGTTTAATCAGAAATTTAGATTCGAGTGCCAAGGAAAAGCCGGATATTTCGCATGTACGCGGTTCCATTCGTGATGTTACTCACAAAATGGATATGGCCTACGGCATGATGGGTTCTCTTTTCCGTTCGGGCTCGCGGCAAACTTTCTTTTCGAGTCAAGTAGTTAGATATGCGGACTTATATGCGGCCACGTTTCTCAATTTTATTTATTATCCATTTTCGTATATGTTTCGGGCGCCTGCCATGTTGTTACCACATGAATCGACCGTGGCACATGAACAAAGATTCCAAGGTGATGGGCCGCAAGATCCGAAAGCAAAATGCGCACCCATTTCGCCAACTCCATCAGCAGTTAGTTCAACAGTTACCAGTTCGAAATCCGTTACAGCACCAAAGGATCATGAAGGGGATACGGTAAGTTAATACATCAAACCTGTCTATATTTTAAACCGAGTTGCTGTTTCTACTCATCTTCCTTATTGATTTCTACATTTTTGCTCAGAGCTCAACTGTTTTACACACACGGCCCAGTACACCGCGTACTGTAACTCATACACACGATGAGGATTATTCGGAAGAAGAATCTGAACCCAATAATAAAACGAATACCGAAGAAAACAACGGAAGTTCAAAACCAATTTAACTTTATTTGAGATGTGTTTTAAAAACTGAATATTCTAGATGAAAAAACCATAAAATTAAAACCAAAAAACCTTGAAAAAAAATGAAATAAAATTCTTGAAAGATATCAACATTCTGTGAGCTGTTTCCCTTATTCATCAATCTCTCAAATTATAATAGATAATTTTGTTTTCAATTTTTGTACATTTTTTTTTCCTTTTTATAATTTTTCTCTAATAAGTTTGTAAACTCACACAAAATGTTAAATAAAAATTTTATAATATATTAAGTAACGCATATTAATTAATCAAAAAAAAAAATAAATTATTGTCGGACAACCGACGACCAATAAATCTCTAGGCTATTCACACTTACGACACTTCATACTTGAGAATGTAGTAAAATTTTGGGATTTTATAAAATAACAAACAATTAAAATTTATTAAAACAGCTTTTGGAAAAAACTTTTATGAGAAGAAATCCAAAATGCGAAACAACGTGACCCAAATCTAGCGAAGAACTTTGCAAAGAACTTATGATACCTTCCTTCCTTAATATACTCTCATCAAAATAATGATTTGATATTTAAATTTAGTATACTAAACCTCGAGCACACAAGTCTACTCTTTGCGCCATCGCTCATAAAAGGATTCTAATAGGAAGTGAAGTTTTAGTAGGTAACAGAGGATAAAATTTTAAATAGTAAGTTCTTTAATAAAAAATAGAAAAAAATTACGGTATTAAGTTTACAGAGTTTTTGGAAACTCTTCTATGATAAATGTTTTATTTCACGAAAAAGTTCAATTTTAATCAATAAATAAATCAAAATTTGGCTGATTTAGGTCCATTTGTTAGATCTTCGTAATCTCATCATGACAGCTCTGATACTGATGGAAGCATCGAAAAACACTGTAGAGTCTTATTGATTGCCCATACTTTTTTTTAATTGTCTTTTAAAATAAAACAATATAATGATATGTTAAAAAGTAACTTTAAAAAAATTTTCTTACTTAATCTTTTGTAAAATAACATGTTATATGAATCAAAATTTCAATTCAACTAATATATAAAAGATTAAAATAATCCAGCGGAAAGTAAAATTTAGCAAATAATTCATTAAATTGGAAAAAAAACTTTTATAAATTTCTTTTCCACCCTTCATCTTTTTGTTTTATTTATATATTGACATAAAAAACAATATGGTATATGGTATCTTTGACGTTCCCTAGTAAAAAATTGAGCAAACTTTTTGCGCCTAATTTGTCTCAAGATTTTTATGTAATGTGACTAATGCTTCACTGTGTGTATTGCTTCATTGTGTGTCTTTCTCTTAATCTAACAACCACCAAATCTGTAATAGATGTCAGATGGCCAACACCGGCTATAATGAAAAACCCTGCCTGAATAAAGCGCTGCACAGAATTATGCATTTGCGCGTTGCTGTCATAAAGCGCTCAATACAATAACAGCAGCTGCTGTATGTAAAACGTAGTAAACAACCAAATGTCAAAATACGGTTTGATGCACGTGTTATGTGAAGTTAAAACACATAGCTTGCGCTACGTCACTGAAGCATTGCAAATTTTTTGCACAATTTTAGCTTTGCTGCAGTTATTTCCATTGATGAACAAAACGAAGAGAGAAAGAGAAAGCGAGATATTTACTGATTGAAAAGTTCCTTCCTCTTTTCTTTCCAATTTAGGAATACCACGTGCGGTAGAAAGGTAGGAGCAAAATTAGCGACTTACGGATCCCTACTTAGCTGTTTATATAGGACAGAAAATCTAATGAATTCCCCACAATCGCAATTGCCAACCTAAATTGTTAATACTAAATCTAGTTCATCTCAAATAATTAAAGCTTAATGATATCGCTCCGCATGAAAAGCGGCGCCATCAATTTTTTTCAAATGTAATGTTATTTCACATGATACTATTGAATCAGCTATGTGTGTGATTACTAAAACTAATTTTGTGGCATCACTTTCCTAATGTTGACATTGCTGAAACTTTATATTTTATGAATAAATCAGTGACTCGAGCAATGTGAATTGCAACAATTGCATTTTTGACGATTGCAAAAATTGACATTCAAAGCCTAACCTTGACGTACATATCGTCAGTTAATTACGTAGTTACATTAATTTTGTGATTTTAAGAAATTTTTGTTTTTTTGTTTTTAAATCTCATAGTACAATGTTAAAAATCTTTTTCCAAGCTAATCGGAGTAAAACTCTAGAAATTGGAAATTTCGATTCTTAGACTCGACTACCCAGTAGCATCGCAGGTGTAATCTTTTTTTAAAACGTTACGTGTTACTTACTAGTGGGCGCGGTTTCTCAACAATGAACGGACTGACTAGTGGTTGAACGAGGTCTGTTTTTCTTACTTCTTTTTGTGCAAAAAATTCAAATTTCAATTATTTTTTTTATAATCTTAGTTCAATCACAAGATATATTCGCCTACTACCAGAAAATATTAGGATTTTTCGATTCAGATAAAGCTACTACGAATTATCCTGGACTCTAATCAAGTAACTTTCTGCACTGAAGGCGACAGTCGCCATGAAAATGGTTTCATGTAAGCAAATTTGACTGGCAACAGTCGTCTTTTGTACTCCCTCATTACCTCAAATTTGTTTACAAACAATTGAAAATTACCACCACAATCTCTTCCAAAGTCGCAATTGTAAGAAAGCACAGCTGGGAAAGCGAAACACACACAAACCTAAATATGTTGCTCAATCAATGCAATTAAAATTTGTTATGCACAGTATGTTTGTTTATATAGATTTATATATAAGAAACAAAATATATTTATATACAAAAAATCAGAAATTTATCGAAAAAATTTTCAAATTAAAATTTTGTAAAGTTCTATTTTTATTTAATTATGCGTGCTTATTTTTTAGCATATATAGTTTATTTATAGAAAACAAACGAAAGTTAGAATCACCTTGCAAAATGTCAGCCTCGCCTTTTAAACGCAATACTAGTTACATGATTATACATGACCACCAAAAGGATACATTTCCTTCCTTTTAATTCTCTTTTATATACAAAAATAAGCAAAAATATGCAACGATGTAATCTCTTTTGAAGTCTGAGAGATCACATATTTTACCGATCGTTTGTTTTAACCACCGCAAAACCTACCTGCAAAACTTGACACGTAAACTGCACAATAGATACGCCATACTATTTAGGCGGAAACAGTATTGCCAGCATACAACAAAATGCTAATCTATTGCATAGTGTTCATATTACTTCGTGCATGGCTTCATAAGCAACATCAGTTACCGATCATACGTGTCTGACAAACGAATATGAAAATCATATTGTGGATTTTCGTGACGTTTCGGCATTCTGGAGGATAATGTTGTAAGAAAAAGACAATCTCCAGAATGGGAAATGATGAGAGTCTTTTAAGCAACATTACGAAGGCATCACCAAGCCCGTTGCTTTTCTTCTGAAGCAGATAATATACTATTTAGAAAAAATTATTTTTCGGTTTCTAATATTTCTTCCAGTATCTTTTAGTCGGTTAATTATTTAAATATGTTTTTCCATTTTTTCATAAAGTCTTGTTTTTTTGTGACATTCTTGTTGCTCTTGTAGGGTTTAAATTATAATAAATGCTTAATTGATAAAACTATATAAATTGACTTTTTACGAACACGAAATTGAACGTGTTGAGTCGTTTTTTTATTTTTTGTCTTACGACAGATCCATGTTTTGCTGTAACGAATAATTTATAATTATTTGAATTAAGCTTGTCTGCCCGTCTGTTTTTATGTCTTAGATCTTTTCATGTATTTTTGCATTCAACCTAGAGTTCAAAATTTTTGAGTTATTTGATAAAATATATTACGCTGACAACACTTAGCCCATTTTTTAAAGTCAGCCCCCTTATAGGGTCCTATTTCGAAGAAGAAAAAAATTGTAATTCCAAAATTTATCTACAAAAACCACTAAATAATAGTATTTCGGCATAATAAATTGATGGGAAAATAAGGATCGAATCCATCAATTTTTTGACTTAGCTTCCACATAATCATTAATATGAAAAATAAACCTTTATAGGCTCAAAGGTCAAATTTTTAATATTTTGTGATGAAAATGAGTCTCTAATAGTAATTTGGTGTAATAATTAACTGTACTACATTTGAACAACGTAAGTCTATTTTTATACCCCATTCCGTACAAGGGTTTTCACGAAGAGTAAACCTTTGCATGACAAAAGAATTTGATCTTTAATATTTGGCGTTGACAATTGGTTCGTAACGGTAAATTAACGTCAAAATTAACTTCGCCTAAGTATTTTCATGAAAACTAAGCTCTTATATGGCGAAAACTAATGAAACTTTAACACTTTGTGATGAAAATAAGGCCGCATATTTATTTCCATTTAAAAATTAAGTATAGCAAACTTGGCTCAAGCAGATCTATTTTTTGGGAAGAATTGTAATAGGCAAAGTGATGTGCTTTATTTAAAAGTCGGCTTAGTGCATCTATTATATTTTAGTTTGTTTTCACTTGACATTACTTAAGCCTTCTACTCTCCATGTCCTTTTACTTGATACTCATATCAAGACGACTTTTAGGATCACCGTTTTGCAGCAGTCGTCATTTTGAAAATAGGGAATCTTTGATTTTACTACGTTGCATTATCATCGTAACTAAAAGTGTATGCGCAATTTCAGCAAAATCAATCATTCGAAAGTATCTAAAATATTCATTTGAAAGTTTCTCTGCTAAGAGGAAATCAATTAAATAAACGCTCATAATTATTTGATTTTCTACAGTTATAGAAAACCCTTAAAAAAACGTAATAAATATTAATGCAATTTTACCTTTTTTGGATTCTTATAGTTGTTTCCATTGACTTGCTGTTCTTACTAAGTTTCACTTGGAAATGTGAAAAAACAATTATAAAAACCGCAAAAGTCCCATGCACCAAAACTTAAAAATTTACCGAAAATGCAAAAAAATGTTGCTAAAGTCATATAATATATAAAATATTTCTCCAACTTCTATAACGCAATTAATTAGTAGTAAAAATATTCTTAGTTGCTTCAAAAATTATTTTTTAAAAAACGGTCTAGTTGACTAACTGACATCGCTTCTTAACAAGAAAACTTGAAATATTTAATAAGGTTTGGAGATTGTATAAAATTCTATACTCAAATATATAACTTTTCATATTAATAGATAAATTTCTTATATTGACAAGGAATATGTTATTAATAGGACTTTTTTAGCACAAAAATAAAAAAATATTTTGGAAATTCATTAATTTTTTAAAAGAGAGAGAATATAATATATTATAAAATTGTGTGCATCCAACATTATCAAAACGTAGAATTGCATTACAGTCACAAGCTGCATCTGTACAAGTGCCTGGCAATACTGTTTCTTTTCTGACCGCATAAAACCGGCTGATGACAAGTTTTAAATCGAGTCGTTCGTATTAAAAAAACATCCGTATCTTTAACTTATCACGAACAGAATTGAATTCGTCTTCAGCCGAAGCAGTTGGAAAAATTGGTTTAACGGATAATCAAAGTGTTTATTTTGATATCGCAGTGTATTTAGCATTTGATAGAGAGAGAGAGAGAAAAAAGCTTTTGTGTGTGTACATATGACACAGTTGTGACATTATTCGGCGCAGCTCTAACCATTGGAAGACCAGAGTAGGGAATTTCTGGAATAAATTGCTAAAACTTTAACAATAAGTTGTGTTTATTTTTCCCCCTCCTAAATTCTATTTAAACAAGTTGTTTGAAGAAAATTCTTTGTATAAATATTGGGAAAAAAAGGTGAAAAGTGTTTTGAAAGTTAAAATTTTCAAAAAAGACAATCATTCAGGTAAAACTTGTAACTTGTAAAAAAAAGTGAGAAAATTTCTTCATTTTGGAAACTTCATCGGTCACAAAAGCGCAAAGAAAACCATTGGTTAAAACATTTCATGAGATTTATTTTTCTTCTAATTAAAACGCAATTCTTGTTTTTTTCCACTTATTTATCTAACGTTTCCTACTTCCTCATATTTTGTGTGCGACAGCAATACTAACGTACAAGCACGCCATCGGTTAAAAACAAAAAAGAGAGAAAAGCAACAACACAACGTGAGTAAATTTAGTGTGTGCATGATTTGTTTGCTTAGCACTATATATACAACAGCATCATATATACAAACGCATACATAACCGAAAACTGAAGAGATTTAACAAACAACAAATTAGAACACAACATTAATTGTTGAGCTGCTTGGAAAAGAAACAAGAAAAGCAAAAATAATAAAACGGTGCTTATATTAAATGAAAAATTAAAAAAAATTACATCAACAGAGTGCAAGAGGAGATTTAACTAAATACTTTTTCGCCAAGCAATATTTGCAGTTATTTGCGAAGGTAAGCCTTATTCTTTCGTTTTTTTTCTAGAAAATTTGCTAAAAATCTTTTTTCTGCGTGTAAGTACTTACTTCGGAAATCAGCTGTTCTATTAAGGGTTGATTTATCACACAATTACACCCAAGTTTTATTTTGCAAAAGCATACAGTGGGGGGATATTAACTTGCCGGTAGAAGTTTTAGTAAAATGATTGAATTTTAAGAAAAAAAAAGGGAGTGTGTTAGACAACATTTAAGACTTTTATCGATAAACATTTAGAAAAACTATTTTTTTTTACCATATACTAAGATCTTGAATTTATGGTAAGAGGAGTATTGAAAATTGCGCGTTTAGTACAAAAATTACTTCCCTCCCTTATGATTATTGCAAAGCCGGACATATTTACCGAATACGTTACTCAAATGTTGAAAACGCTTCGTGCATATGTATAATATGCTCAAGTGTAATAAATTCTCCTAAACCATGTTTATTTCATTTTGTTTAACTTGTAAATCAAGATTTCAAACCGTTTTAAAAGTATTACAAAATCTTCCTGCTTTTCTTTACGAAAAATAATACTAACAAAACCATAAGTAGCAAGACATACAAAAAAAAAAAAAAACACGAACTTAATTTGATATGAGACTATATTTCTTCTCATTTTCTTTGTTTTACTCTCTTAAAGCGATATATAAAACTTCAATAATAATAATGCATTTCCGGCATATAACATATATTCTTCTATTAAGGATGAAGCAAACAGTGTTTAACCTATACGTAATAAATTAGTTTTCCAAAATTTATGTATACGACTATACGGTGCCGTAAATTCACTACATTTATAAAGTAAGGAAAATATATTTTTGCAAAACTCTATTTTATTTAACAACATGGTCTTCTTCAAGAATGATACACTGAGTCCAAAGATTCTTCAACCTTTAAATGTCTTTTCTGAAGAGTGATTTGTCAAGATCATCATAGTACGGTTTAGTTTTCTCGATGTTGTTTGTCATTCAACAGTTCAACAGATTGAACACAGCATTTTTTCCCTATCAAAAAACAATATTAAATTCGAAATCCAGATTTTTGCGTTGTTTTGAAAATAACAAAAGTAGCACTACTAAAGCTACTGTCACTCGTAACTGTGTTATACATCAAAGAGTTTCAATGGTATATTAATGATTATACTCTAACTGTAAATTTTTATTAGAAAAATGTGCACAATCGACAAACTTTCTATAAGGATTAAGAAACAAATTAATGTGTTAAACTCGTTCACTTCAAGATTGATTGACATTTGCCTTCTAGGTTGTCGAAACAAATATTAATGCGCAACATGGTTTTCCTTATTTTGCGTAAATTTTAATCACTTATGGTTAATAACTAGTACATCTGCAAGTAGAGTGAGAGTTTTGCATTATTCAAATTAAGCTTATATTATTTCCATAATTGATTATTTATCAGATGTATTATCCAACACCAAACTATGTTTCACCTTCTTCGTGAGCGTTAGAATTAATCTAAAGCTTATGTGCTATTACGATGTAAACTTAATTTAAAATCTTCTGTACGCTCTTTAATAATGAAAATTTCATGATTATTATAGATGATCACAGACCGGTTTCAGAGATCATTAGAGATTTGTTTACCTTTAGAGTAATTTACTTAAATGCAATCACACGGTTACTTACTGCTAGAAGCTAGAAACTAGAAGCTACGCGTAAAGTTTAACAATATCGGCGTGAAGGTAATTATAAAATTAAAAGACAATCCTCAGAATGGTGAGAGTATCTAAATACTCTCAAATCTGTACGTCAAATCTGTAGGTAACAAAATTTCTATATATAGGATCAAGAAATTTTGTCGAAGACTATCAAAATCTCCAATTCAGAAGCTTAGTTTTGCTTACATAATTACCCTCCAGGTTGTAGTTGAATAGAACGGCGGGTGTAATTGATTAACAGACATTAATTTCCGTTCATGAATAATGAAATGTGCGAAGTAACAGTTTTGTATATATATATATATATATATATATGTATATGTATATATGTATGTATTCAAAATTTTTGTTTTGAATGCTGTTTTCGGCACTTTACAAAAAAATATTGCTGTCGGTCAATAGTCGACAATTTCTCTGACAATCACAGAAATACTAAATGATTCATTATATATGTTATAATAAGTTGATGATTTCGCCAACTTATGCGTCCTATCATTAGAATTTAGTGACTGCGTAAACTTAGACAACAAATGTAGATGTTTTCGGCTTTAATGTCGTTTTGGTTCTATATTCAATTTTAACTGTTAAAAAAAAGTTACGCAAGACTGGAAGGAGATTCTCCGCCAAAAGGTTGGAATTTCGCATGTTCTTAAATGGCCTCGAACATTAAAATATTGATTATGATGTAGATGATCTCTTATCTCCTAATAATGGCTTTATAACCCAATTACTTTACGGAATTTTGCAATCTATTATTAAAACTTAAATTCATAGCCTCAAAATTCTCGCGATATTCTCGCCCCTTTTCTATCTCTATCAAATACGATCGAGAAAAAGAGTACAGGTAGAGCACAGCATTTTCTTTTTTTTTTTTTTTTTATCAAAACTCAATGCGAAAATGCTACATAACTGTGTGTTTTTCTTAAAGAAGCTTATTAGATAACACAGTCGAAATAAAAGCAATTATCAATTGACTTAATTGTTAATTGCTTTCATTATGCTAATCTTCGACTTTCCTGGTTTGAACGTTTTATCGCAACGAAAAAGATATATGCGACCAGAAGTTATGGCAGCAAAATAGTCCGCATGGACAATACTTTGGTTTTTAAAGATTAAAATTATGGATTTAGGAGGTTTTAATTTTTGAAAGTTTTCAATCTGTTGGCAATAGCACTCAGTAATAAAAAAAAAGCACAAAATTGAAAAAGAAGTACATCTTCAAAGAAGAAAGAGGGATATACACCTCAAAAAATGAGCACTGTACATACTAGGATATTATGTATGTCCGGGAGCTTAACAGAATAGATTTTACACTTTGAATACTACTTGAAATATGAATAAAGTTGATGAAATGAAAAAGTATTAAAAACGTTCAAACAACAACTGTTACACGTTTTTAGTTTGTTTAAACAATTTTATATTGGAAATTTATTGACATTTATTTATATGCATCAGTTCTTTAGGAATAGAAAGAGAACCAGCTTGTACGAAATCCATCATATTTTAGAAGAGTGCGTCCATTTAGTTCATGTTAGAAAGTGAGGACATACAATAGTTAATGCATAATAACTGAGATACACGTTTATTTTTTTTTTTTAGCAACATCTTTCGACCTTAGTCACTGACAGATTCGAATGTGTTTTGTTGCTGAATTTCTTTTTGAAAGCACCCTTTATTTTTAATATAATTCTTAAGAAAAACTAATCACGCTATCTTGCACCGTCTTGGTAAACGCATATCGTTATTTTATATGACGAATTGTTTTACATTTTTTTTTTTTTAGGAAATTATCTTCAATCCAAATTTTATAAATTCTATGGTGGATATAAAATTTTTGTTTGTAATCCACTATATTATTTCTTATCGAAAATCGGTTCAGACTAAGTACACAGTGTATGCGGAAATTTTTTATTTATTCTAATTTATCGTAAGATGTAAAAATAATTTTTCCAAAAAGTATTTTTATAAAAATAATGCAAATACCTTGCAAACGTGCACATGATTTTTATTTTTATTTTTTAATACGCATATTTTTGTCTCTTTTTCTTTTTACGCCATACAAAACATTTTAAAGTGGCCCTCGTTTGTATTTTAATATATGTGTTACGTGTATACATAACATGAACTCACATTAACAAATATATATATACGAGTACAAGTATATTTATACATACATATATATATATATATATATACGTACATACACATTCGTATATACACAGATCTGATTTGGTGTATTTTTGTTTTGATATCAACGCTATTTCTTTATTGGCCTTTATGATCAAAATTCTATTTACTATGATGTGGTGGTAATGTATTTTTCGGCTCCCGCTGTTCTGGTGTATATATATACATATATATATATATATATATATATATATATATATATATAT
>KK351028.1:237793-258120 GCA_000671755.1 Glossina brevipalpis | reverse complement strand
TTTTAATAATAAAAAAAAAAAAAAAAAAAAAAAAAAAAAAAAACGCAAATAAACTTTCACCAAGTAAAGTAATGATAAAACAGATCACGTAAAGTTCTAAGAAAAAACTATCTGTAGATAATGTATCTTTTATAATTTCTAAAGAGATTAACTATTATAATACATATTTTCTATAACCACCGATGGAAAACACAAGCCTGTAACATTGGTGAGCTTAATATGTTAATATCAAAATTATTTGAGTTCCGTTCACTTATCACACAATTGAAACTGATTTTGAAAGACGAGACAAACCCCTTTCGTATTCCTTTGATTCTTAATTGAACTGAACTAAAAACCAGAGTTTCACTTCCACTCTTATTAACATAGGCTGTTAACTTTAGGAGCCTACTTATTTTATGATTTCACCGCCAATGCTCCAGAGGCCATATAAGTCGTGCATATCCTTTACCATATGAGTTTTCAGATCGGTTTGGCGCTGTTCGTCAATTCGGTCTTTGCTGTTTGAATTCCGAACGTAGCAAAACTAAACAGAATTTCAAAAGAAATTATAAATTTTTAGTATATTTCTCTCGGCGATATTTGACGCGATTTATATTAGATATCGTTTTGAATTTTGAATAGAGTACTTATACAACATTTAAAAATATATAGCGCTAATCGGATTGTTGACACACTTTTTACAAAACCTTGCTTCAATGTTCCTAAATGAAAGAGTCTAGATGAAACCAAGTCTAATTACTCGATTAATACTATTAAAAAAGAAGAATTTAAAGTTAGTAGATATGCAAGTTTTTACTTAAAGGCAGCGAATAAAGATTCTATTTCCTAATTAGTTTTTCTAGTTTCTAATAAAAAAAATTTTTTTTTCTTTTAACCACATTACAGAGCTCTGGTTATCTAAATTCATTTAGAAATACTATAGCGCTTAAAATCTAGTGATTGATTGGCTTTAGACTGATAACATTTCAGTTTATCCACATTCTCCTGAACCATTGTGTCTGAACGTTCGTTCATAGAAATCGTGATTATTTAGACGCATTTTGGCTGTCCAATCCAGCGCAATACAAAGTTAATCTACTCTGCGTATACACTTTGTTTCTTCGCTTTCTAAACGTATTGTACATTGGATTACTCATTGCCAAATATGGAAATTGAAACCATACGTCAGAATGGCCATGCGCGTGCCGAGTCGCGCGAAAGTTCTGTTGAGCGTGAACTGAACGGTGAAATTAAAGCAGTTGAGTTGAATGGTTGCTCTGGTTCGCCGAAAAGTGTGAACGGTCAAATAATGAAGAAACCGCATCATGTGGGTGACGCACATGAGGGACGCATTAAACGTAAAGCCAAGCGTTTAACGCAACGCCAAAGTAGTCGTGGTGAAAGCAACTCGGCCGCTAATGGTAGCGGCAGCGCTGGTATGTATTCCATTAACGGTCATACCAATAATTATGTAGTGCCACATCGCCGTTGGAAAAACAGTCGACGTTCGCGCAATGGTTATGGTCGTGGTCTTCCTAAGAAGGGCGGGGCTGGCGGTAAAGGTGTTTGGGGTTTGCCCGGATCTGAAGCGTTTGAAGAGTTGTATGAAGATGAAAATGATCCGAACTATGATAGCGAGACCAATGATAAAAATATCATATTGAGCGAAGTCATTCCTGAAATCAGTCCTGAAGAATTCTTTAAATTAGCAGAGCCTATAGTTCTGGAGTATTATGAACACGGTGACACCCACGAAGTTGCCGTTAATTTGGACGACATTCTAACAGGCTTATTGCGTCCACATGTAACTAGTGTTTTGATAGAAATAGCTATGGATCACAAGGATTCACAACGTGAAATGACATCTGTGTTAATTTCCGATCTCTACGGTCGTGTTATAACGGGCAAGGATATTGAAAAGGGTTTCGAAATGCTTTTGGCAAATTTGCCAGATCTGATTTTGGATACTCCAGAGGCGCCAACTATTTTAGGTGGGATTTACAATAATGAAATAAAATTAAAGGAAAAAAAAAACAGAAAAACAATTCATAAAATGTTTCAATTCTTAATAAAATAGGTAACTTTCTTGCACGCGCCGTGGCCGATGACTGCCTCCCACCCAAATTTGTAACTAAACCTTCAGAGCATGGCGAATTAAGTGAGCATGCTTTAACTGCCATACGTCGTGCAGACACTTTATTGCACATGAAACAAGGCTGGGCTCATCTGGACAATGTCTGGGGTATGGGAGGTCCGTTGAGACCTGTTAAAACCATAACCAAGCAGATGACTTTACTGCTTAAAGAGTATTTATCTTCGCGTGATGTACAGGAGGCCCATCGTTGCTTACGGGCTCTTGAAGTTCCACATTTTCATCATGAGTTAGTGTATGAAACAGTTGTCATGACACTCGAATCTTTATCACAAACAACCGAAGAAGCCATGTGTGAGTTGCTATCGTCATTGGATAAAGCTTGTTTGGTATTACCGGCCAGTATGGAACAGGTAAGCGCAGAGATAATATTTTCCTAAATTTGCTCTATTAAATTAAATCTTTGGGAAAATTTCTTATTTCAAAACCTTTTTCTTAAAAGTTTTCTTTTCCATATTTTTTTTTTTTTTTGTTTGTTCCTTAAACAACTAGGGTTTCCTACGTGTATTCGACGACATGGCTGATATTGTTTTGGATGTGCCACTTGCTTATATAATATTAGATCGTTTTATGGAACGTTGCAATCGTGCTGGTTTTATAACTGATAAGATTTTAAGTAATATGCCCTCTCGGTAAGTTGTTGCATTTTTATAATTTTTTTTTCTTTGTGTATGAAAAATTGCTTGTTTATGTGATAAGACTGAGTGTCTGGTTGGAATCTATTTCATTTCATTTTCTGTTTACCCTTTTCACTCATATCCTCCACCACACGCCACATTCTAAATGCAGTCGTAAGAGTAATAATATATTGTTATCAATAAAGAAGGGTGACTGTCAGACTAAAACTATAAAATAATTAAATAATTTTTTTCTTTTTACAGCGTTTTAGCTGATAATAAATGTTTTACTGCTTTACGTGTTATACCATTAGATTTTTTTTTATATATGTATATACATATATATATGTATAAATACATACATATATATATATATGAAAATATATATAAACAAAATATTTATTATATACGAAAATAATTGTATGAAGAAATTTTAAAAGTGTGAAAGTTATTGGATTTATCATATTTCTTGAAGTAACAGGTAGAACAAATCTTCTTGTTTTATCCGTTTCACGGGTTCTGTTAAGTTCATCAAATATTCGTAATATGTAGAAATACGAGTTGTTGACTCCTTAAAGTATTTATATATTTGATGCAATTAAGCTATATTTGTCCGGCTGCGCTCTTAGGTACACTATCTCAAGTGTTTGTCTATCTTAGAACCAAAAATGTTGTGTTTATTCTGATTATGTTAATTTCCAAAGTTAATTGAACTCTTTATGGCACTCTCTGGCGATTAGAAAAATTTAATTTAATTGTTGATCTCTTTGTATAATGATCTTTCCAGTATATTATTAGATAAGTTTTTCAAATATTTTACGTCAGTTAAACAGCTTATATACCTAGCCCATATTTCTATCGCGCGTAAACATATATCTGGTAGAATATCAAAACATTCGTTTAATTTCGTTCTTGTAATATCTCTCAAAGCAGGTGGAATTACTAAATTTTTGTCACCCGACAATAATATGAAAAAATACCCATCGACGATATTTGTAATTAATGTAAAATTCCTATTATTTGTTTGCGATCAGCAGATGGTCTATGGAGAGCTATAAATTAACCCATAAATACTCAGTCAGTCAATAGTTATAAATCGGAATTAAAAAATAAGCGTGGTATGCTCTCAAGTATCTGTATAATAGGTAAAGATCATTTAGAAAGACAAGACAAATACTACATTTACGATTAAAATTTCGGAACTATCATAGAAATAAATTTAAAATTTGTTCTGAAGGTTTTAGTATGGTTAAATAAATCTAGAAGCAACTTAGCATTAACTTGTGTAAATCTTAAGATGGTGTCGATTTAAGGTTTAAGGTGACGAATATAACGCTTCTACTGATTACATCGTACACCATAATATATCAACATACAAATTTGTACAGAAGTAAGCTAGATATAAAAGGACTTGAGATAGACCTATCTTTTATTATAACTCAACTAATTCATCATTATCATAAATCATTTATTTTATGAATTGATTTAGTCATGTCTCTTTCATGCCTGTTAATGTGTTTTTTGTACAAACAACTAGATCACATTTTTAGAGATTAAATTATGATTATTAATTATGATTAAATTTGCCAATACCGACATGTTTTGGCTCAAGGATGAGCCATATTAAAAAATGGATTGGAGCGAATTATTTTTATGACCACTCGGTTGGTCTGTTTTGAAAGAATGTGAAAAAAATTGCAATTTTTAAATATATTTATTGTCAAATATTGCGGAAAAATAGTACTTTGTTAAACAAAAGGCAAAAAATTGCGATCGGTTAGAACAATTTTTATAAACTTTATAAACCATATAATCGCCCTTACAAGAGATAAGATTTTATATGAAGACATCTTCTAATTTCAATATTTTATGATGAGTAATATATAAATTGATTGTGCTTAATTTGGGTCAAATTTGTCTTGTGGGTTTGGACTTCCTCTCGATAAGAGTAGGGTAATCTTTATACGGCAACAAGTTCAAATTTATAGCGTTTTATGACATAATTAGCTGAAGAATAATAGAATCTTTAAAAAAAAATCAAATTAAAACAAATTTAATAGATTTTTTTTAACTTTTTAAATCTATCTCCTCTTATATATTTTTTCAAAAAATTGATTTTTAATTTTCATTATTTTTTAAATGAATTGTACTGAAATGTGGTGGTATTTGATAGTCGCTCACGCCAGATTATAGTTAAATTTTTTTTTCATTTTTGTACTCACCACCGAAGGTGAAGGGTATATTTCATTTTGTCATTTAGTTTGTAACTATCAAAAGGAAACTTTGGAGACCCCACAAAGTATATATATTCTTGATCAGCACGTGTCCGTCTGCCAGTGTAATGTCTGTTTTCAACATTCTCCTCGCCGCCAAAACGAAGATATCGATTTCAAATTTGGCAGAAACATTGGAGGTTCTTGCACGAAGGTTGGTATTGAAAATGGTCCAAATCAGGCAAAGGAAACGCTTACAGTACGACGTAGACTGAAAACATCTCTGCTTTTGGAGGCAAAAAAAAATTGGATTTTTGCTCATTACTCGTAAAACATAGCATATAGAATTAGAAAAATTTTCAAAAATTTAGCGCTAGCTACCCCCATATTATATGTGCAAAAATGGAAAGGATCGAACCCCCCTCACTCGATATAATAGAATATTGAAATTTAATTCTTTTTGTGAAAATGTTTGTAACATTAAAAAAAATGCTTCTGGAACCACATAGAATTGTATATATTCTTGATCAGTATTAAATTCGAAATCGACCTAAACGTATCCGTCGGTACGTCGGTCCATGTGTGTGACTGGTTAACTATCTAAGGTCTGCGGTAAACATTTTTCTGGCCGAAAAAATGAAGACATCGATTGCAAATTTGGTAGAAACATCGGAAGTTCTTCCAGTTCACTACCACGCCAACCTATTACAATTTAGTTTTTCCCCATTTTTATAAGATAAAGATGATGGGTATAAAAGATTCGGCACAGCCGAAGTTTTCTACTAGTTTTCTTACTTGTTTTTTTCTCTTGCAATGCGCAATAAAATAATTGATGTTTATTTCTCTATGTAAGTTCGTGCTCATAATAGTTTGTAACTAAAAACTATTATTAAATGCATTTCATTAGAAAATTTATGATCCTTTAACGAACAAAAGAAACGACAACAAACATTACGAATTGTTAAACTTTTAAATATACACGTTTGTTCATGTGTTGTTTCTTAAATTTTTTTTTTTTTATATATAAACTTGTAGAGAATTAGATCACGATATTATATACATTGACGAATACATTAAGCGAAGCAGTCAACAAGGCAGCCACACCTGAAAAGCCGGCATATTTTTTTATTATTCTTGCTTTTTGTTTTTTACGTTATACAAAATCAAAACAAATATAGCATGAAAACGTACAACGAGAAATTGCGTTGTGGAAATAGAAGCTACAACAAAAAGAATTGAAAGACAAAAAAAAAAAAAAATAATAATAAATACGAAACATCCATAAATTATGGAAATAAATAAAAACACTAGAGAATAGTTAGCTGTATGCGACATAATTTATACGATCGATCCCACGGCCATACATTCTTCGCCTCAGCCAAAGCCGCAATGGGGCGGACCTTCTCTGCTTAATGCGCAGATCATGAACTCCAGTGGGATCTAACTATCAGTTAAAATATGATTTAGTCGATCAGCAGCAAGGAAAAGCATCATATTAAAGAGTGTTCAAATGTTTAATTATTTTCGATTTTATAACAGGAAGTACTCACGCCAAAGTTAATCAAATTGATGTTCTCATATTTTACCTTCACAATCTTCGGGTACGATCATTGTTGTCGTAATTTATATGAAGTATTCGAAAATGTCTTGATAATAGCTATGGAACATTTATGTTTATTTACGATAGCAAAAATTCAGAGTCAAATAAGCCATATTCAAGAGCTTATAGACGAAAGATACATTAAGGCATTCGTTGGCCTACCTTCTAGAGCGGGTAACTTTATTAGCGCTAAACGATTTTTATATGGTGAAAGGCGGGGGATATTAGCATTCCAAGGCAGACGCAAGCAAAACAGTAGACACAGTTTTTACACGCATTCAGTTCATCTAAAGCAAAGATTAAATAATGAGACCTAGATGATAAGGATATATTCTAGAATCGAATAATGCAAGGATCACGAAATTCCTTTGATCAGTGTTTCCTAAAGCCCAATGCGCTCTTTGCGTAAATTCACGATAATGCTTGTAATGTAATACTTGTACATTGAAGGACAGTTTTCGAACAAACAGAACTCTGAGATCAGTAATTGAATTGGATGCTGTAATTCTACCAGGCTACAATAACAACAATGCTGGTGTGGAACAGACTAACCTATAACGTCGGATTCTTTTTTTTTTTTTAAGTTAAACTTTTGCCTTAACTCTATGATAGTAACCGAGTGTTAATATTAGGTAATGGACGCCAATATAACATGGAAAAGAGAAAGATGAAGTCTGCCATAAGTAACTCTTATAAGTTTATCCTCCTCTTATAAATTTATGAATTCGGATGAAGCCATTGAGCAGATTTTTTTCTAAGGACGTCGTGACAAATTCACATTAAGGCCTGATTTTCATCGCAATCTGTTAAAACTTAGACCTTTTTACCATATAAGAAAATGGGCCAATTCGGCCAAGGACGTGACCACAGTACGAGGTAGACTACGAACACCTTTGCTTTCGAAAGAAAAAAAATTGGAATTTTGCTTATTACTCGTAAATCATAGCAGATAGAATTAGAAAAATTTCCAAAAATTTTGCGCTGGCAACCCCGTATTCTCTGTGCAAAAATGGAGAGGATCGACCCCGTTTACTCGATATAATAGAATATTGAAATTTAATTCTTTTTGTAAAAATGTTTGTAACTTTAAAATAGACGCTTCTGGAACCACATAGAATGTATATATTCTTGATCAGTATTAAATTCGAAATCCACCTAAACGTATTCGTCAGTACGTCTGTCCATCTGTCTGGCTGCTTAACTATGTAATGTCTGTGATAAACATTCTCCTGACCGCAAAAATGAAGATATCGACTTTAAATTTGGCAGAAACATTGGAAGTTCTTTTATTGCCACGCCCACTTATTAAAATTTAGTTTTTCCCCTTTTTTAAAGATAAAAGATTCCGCACGGCCGAATATAATTTTCCTCCTTGTTTCAAGATATTGGGATTTTCGGGAACGTATATGGACTGACTAACGGAAATTAACTGAATTTGTAAATTAATTGGAAAATGTCTAAAAGTTATAACGAATATTATAAATATTAATTTCGAAAATGTATTATACATAATCATTCTTATTAGTAAATATTGGGAATGAACTGAGACGACTCGTCTCATCATATCATATATACGTAAATTAAGCATTTGATCGACCTAAGTAGCAAAATTAATTTGGCCATGCCTATTCTTTATGTATTATCGATTCTAGGAAACATAGTCTTTTATTAAACTTTTTCTTTATTGAAGTGTAATCTAATTTCTCGAATTCTTCTAAAATTTTGAATTTTTTTTTTTACTTCACAAGCTCTTCAACTGAGATATTTAGGATAAACTGTAAGCATTTTCGAATTCTTTTATTGTAATTTTTGTGTATCCTGTAGTAATTATCATAGAACACCAACCAAGTCAGTATAATTACATTGAATAGTTGAAAACGATTCAGTGCAGGCAGTGATTGTGAGTTTCTGCATAAGAAATTCAACTTTTGTGTCCCGTGTCATTCACTGACAGTCAGTATGATTCATCCTCTCTTGATCTAACCTCAAAATTCGATACACGAAATTTTTTTTTTACGAACCGTTTTATTAATGAATTTTTCATACATTACAAGAGAGCTAATAAATTTCAAGCATATGCCTCCTAACTGTAAGTAACAAAACTATTGTATCTTCTACTGCCGAACTTCTTCACGATTATTTCTTTAATTCCAAAATAGTAATAACAAATGACAGTAAAGCTGATAATAGAGCGGGCTATAAACTCATTAATCTTTTGTCTTTTTGGAACTATATAGCAATTATAGGATTTAAACTTTTTCGAAATAGAAATTTCAAAAAAAAAAAAAACCGGTAAAATATACGTTAAAAATTTTTTTTAATGATATTTGTGATTTTCTATTAGCGCTTAATTTATTTCAAACATGCTTTGCTTTATGGCTGCTATAAAAGTGAAAAATGAAAGAAAATATTAAAAAACAAAAAAAAAAATCTATTTTTAAAAGCGATCATTAAATGTGTGTCAGTTCTATTATACAAATTGTCGCGGATATTACATGGTCTTTTGTGATATTTGTTTTCTTCTAATTTGTATTTCTTCAGCGTGAAATAAATTTAGATTTTTAGAACACATTTCTTCTTAATGAACTATTCATTTTCAAATTATTTAATATCTATTTATATATATATAAATATATTATATAATCGATATTTCTGAAAATGTAAAGGGACTTAAATAAATTAAACTAATTACGAATGTACTTATTATCAATCAAAGAGATATTGATTGTAATGATATTCAGGTCCATGACTTGTCGATCATTCTTTAAACCTTACATTTAAAAAAAAAAAAAAGCCTTTGTATACACAAAATTCTTCTGAAAGTAATAATATGTTATCTACTGTTTTACTGATGACATTTTGCAACAACCAATAAAATATTGTTTCATTGAGTTCGTATTTTTTAAATACAGAAACCATAACAAATGATCGAAAATAGATTTTTTTTTTTTGCATTTAATGTGACGACTTTGAAAGCAAATATTTTGATTGTATTATCGTGACGGGCAATTAAAACTCTAATGTTTACCTGATAGTTGAATAATTTTCTTTAAAAAAATGTAAAATTTAAGTAAAGGCTATCATTTTGATCCGCACAGAAACAAGGGGATTATGAATGTTTCTATTTCCTTATCGGAGACGGACTGGGTGCCCGATATATTAGATTTCCAAAAAAATTATTATTGAAAGCTCTCCGTGCGCGAAAGGTACTTTCCTCATAATTTCTATAATTAGAACTGGCAAAGGAAAATATTCGGTATATTTAGCTTGAATTCAATGAAGCGATCGAAAGGATCAGGATTATAAAAGTAGTATATGAGAATGGAAGAATAAAAACGCCGAACATCAAGGGTGTTTTAATAAACTCGTCATTTGAAAACAATTTAAACAGCGACATTTGCTTTAAGATGATTAAAGCGACTAAGCGACGTACAAATAGAAGATCTTATCAAGATAACCTTTCGACAACTACGTGCCATAGAAAACCAAGAGATGGCAGCAATGAACTCGTCACGCATTATTATATTTCTTATAATGAGCTAACATAGGGAGAGTAAATTTGTGCTCTTGGGTATTAGCTCCTAAGAATAAGTTTTATCTGAAGTTAACAGCGACTAGTGCAGATGAATAATTTCTGCCAAACGATATCAAGTGCAAAAAATGTGACTTTTCTTTAACGAAGGATCGAGTTATCCGAAGCATATATGTAGAAGTAAAGTTATCGTAACTTTAGTAGCGTTAAACGTATCGAATCTGTAGCGCGTATAAAAGGTATCGTAGATAAAGTGAAGGTCTGTAGATAATTAAAAACAAAAATATTGTGACTTTTGTCAATTTGCTCGATGTTGAAAATGATTCAAGGTTCTGAAAATATTTTCAATATATTATATTATAAGGCTTTTCATTTTCATGATAAAGATGCTTCATCAAAATTAGCAACACACAAATGATTTGTGTTTCCATTCGGACAATGTCGTTGTTAAAAACGAATCGCACTCTGATTAGTTAATTGTTAGTAAATTGATTAAACCCTTCGAAGAATCGTTGCAAATCATTATATTTTAACTTATGATCTTGCTGTGAAATTAAATATTAACCAAAAACAGTTTTGAACTATTTGTATACAATTGAATACCAAAAAATATTCAATACATACCATACGAATTAACAATGAAAAAGTGTATTGAACCGTATTTAGATCTACTAAATCGAAATGAAGTCAGTCATACAGTTAAGATTAATAATGGTCAATGAAAAATGGTTCAAGGCGCAATAATAAAGCAACAAAGATCGTGGTCAAATTATTTGAGGACACATAAATAATAGCAACGCTCCAAACCATGCCACAAATGTTAATACTTTAATGTTTCTTGGGTTAGGAAAGAAATTGTACATTATGAGCTGATTCAAACTGGCCAGACGATTAATTACAGTCTTCAATGGTAACAACTAAGGAGATTATAGTGCGCAATTGAGGTAAAGTGTATAGAATCGTCCAATAGGGTAAGCGTCTCAATCTTCATCAAGGCAATGCTAGATCATATATATTATTAAAAACACGATAAGATTATAGAAAATTTAGATATGGAGTTTTGCGATGGATGTATGACGTATAAAACGCGTCAGACTACCGTTTGTTTCCTGCTCTGTATTCGAAAGGCTCTTTTGTCGCGATATCTTAGAAGTTATACAAGGGTGGCATAATTATTTTACCAGAAAAATGCACAAAAAAATTATCACTCAAAGCTGATATTCGGTCCAATAAGTTTGATTTAGAATATAAGAAAAACATGTTTGAATGTAGTGAAAAACATCACAAATTTTTTCCTTGATCTATTATATGTAATCTAATAATTGTCAGTATTTTATTTATTGTGCAATATGAAGGTTCAACGACATCAACCAATGTTGCCATTGGAAATATATAAAATACTTATGTAGACACATAAAACAAAATCGAAATAAATGTAAAACATAATAAAGATAACGACACACGCACACATTTTTATTTACTTAATTTGTTTTTCTTCATCATATTTGTATTTATATATATATATATATATATATACATACATATACATACATAGATATACATACATATATATATATACAAATATAATGAAGAAAAAAAATTAAGTAAGTAAAAATAGTTTAAATAAGCAGGTGCAACAACCGGTATGAGTTTCAAGATCGTTCATAATAATATGACAATATGCAGACCACACATATATATATATATATATATATATATATATATATATATATATATATATATATATGTATATATATATACAATAACCCAACAAACCAACCAAACAGGTACCCATTCGCTACTTAATTTTCCTTCATTAAGTTTTAGTAAAAGTAAATCGCAACCCCTACTATAACAGGTAGAACACTCCCACTTCGATTTTGGTATATTTTATTCTTTTTCGAAAAACTCCTCTTTTCTTTACTTTGCTCTGTATGTTTTTTTTTTTTTTTTTTTATTAAAAAAGCTTCAATTTCTCTCCCACCGTCGTCATGCCTCTTAGGATTGTAATCTTTCTTTCTCTTATAATTACATTCTAGTTTTGTGTAGATATATACATGTGTATGTAGATGTAGATGTAAGTATGTACGAATATTTCTATAAAATAAATAGTATTTATTTTGCACATATTATTCCACAACCCAGCGCAATATGTTTCGCCTTGAGCTTAACAAAAGTTTAATGCACCTTTATTGTGAACTGCAACAGAAAAAAAAAAATTAAAAAAAAAAAAAACTCATTAGATAATGATAGCAATGATTTTGTTTATAATAATTATTTTCAAATGTAAATATATACGACGATCCCTTAACTATGAAATTTTTTTATAAGAGATATTTAAATGTATGCACGATCTTCGTAATCAGTGATCAAGCTTATCAAATTTTCGTTATTTAATAACAATTCAGCAAAATAGTCTATAGGATCTATTCTCATTTACTTTTAAATTTTATTATTTCGGATCACTTATGCAAATTTCCGTAGAGAAGATCGTAGATAGAACTAATAATAAGTGACTGATGACGTCAAAAGAGGCAGTAGTTACTGCGAGTTTAGAACATCTAAATCATAGACAAAATTGTTTACCATTCAATATTTTTCCTATCAGAGATATATAAATTTCATATCATGCATCTTCATAATTAAAATTACAAGATTCGATCGAAGTAAATGAAACTCTCTTCAATTTAAGGCAATTTTTGAGGTTATAAAAGTCGGAAAAAATTATACTGTTTCTTCGACTATATAATACCTTCAGTTAGTCCAAATCGACTTAAAATTATACGTTCAAATTTTTTTTAAGCAAATATAAATGTTCTCTTCTTAAGGATTTATAGGAGAGTACCTAGGGGGCTTTATAAGGACGTCCAATGCTCTTTTTATTATGTTTCAAAACCTATTTTTCAACTATAGAACGGTATTAACAATATCGATAATTTTTACTGGCTGCAAATTTTGCGAGAATAGAAATTCTTTCACGTTAGTTGGTCTTGAAAATGGGTCGCATTATACTTGCAGTACAGCATAAACTGACAAAACCTCTTCTTTTGAAAACAAAAAACAAAAAAGATTTTTTTCTCGTTACTGTACAAAAATAGAAAAAATAGATCACATCTATCTGATATAATAGAGTGTTGGACTGTGAGGTTTTTTATGAAAACATTTGCGACATTAAAGAGAAGCTTCAACGTGTATATATATTCTTGAATATTATCAAATTCGGAATCAAATTGGTCGTGTCAGTTCATCTATCTGCTTATCTGTGTAATGTCTGTCTGCGGTAAGCATTTTCCCGGTCACTAAGATTAAGGTAACTGAATCAAATGACAAAGTTTTTAAAAGTTCTTTCACGTACACTGGTATTGGCGAAAGCGGTCAAAGAACACGTCCATAGTATAATATAAACTGGAAGTGATATATTATGGTTTGTTCCAATGGAACCGTCGTTATCAACGATTGTTAGCAAAATTTCGACCAAGAACTGACGCAATATGTCAAAAGTTATGATATTATGAGATTTCAATATGACAAAATACGGCTTCTTATAGTAAAACTCTCCCAAGAAACTTTAACAGCAGTGACTTATCCTCCAAAGAAGAGGAATTTTTCGGGTCGCTGACGATGGGCACAATACATTGCATCAATTTCTCTAAATAAAGTTTCAAATTGAATTATAGCCGAATGAAAAGAGAAGATAATAAGTAAAATTACATCGTCAGATTCCTGATTAATTATTGAAATAGACGTGAATGCCTACATGGAAATTTCTTTTTTTATCAATCGAATAAATAAATAAAAAGGTATAGACGTCTGGGCACAACATTTTCTTTAGGTTTATATTCTAAGTAAAGATCTCACTGCCGAAGGCTAAGAAATGCCACTCATCGGCATTCTAGATATATATTCTTGATTAACATGAAATTTAAAGTTCTATTGGCATTTTGTCCCCGTTTTCATCCACTTTTCCTTATTATAAAGAACTCAATACTTGAACTAAAAAAAATTAAACTTGGCTCTTTATTATTATTACAATTTTTTTTTTTTTTTTTTTTTTTTTTTTTTTTTTTTTTTTAAATTACACAAATTAAAAATATTTAAATGTGGGGACAACAGCTAAAAACCTAAAATACATTCAAAATGTTGCAAATGTTAACTGGTTTCGTCAACCTATAAAACGATCGCATATTATCTCGATTTCTGCTAGTGGGCGATTTCAATTATCACATATTTATCTCATATTACCCATAAAACATAATGAATAATTTAGAAGATGTCATTGGAGGCATATCATATGATCAGTATCAATATAATAATATCTATTATTAACTAGAAGGCTTTAAATTTCTCTTTCTAATACATAATCTGTCTACTTTCAAATGTATGTGCAATATATGCAAATTATTGAAGAATGTAAGAGTGGGTAGATACAATTTTCTGCAAAATTTCTAAAAAGAAGCGAAAAGTCGAATTGACAGGCACTTATAAGTGAAAGAGAAGAGATTCATTCGACGATAGGAGAGATAGAAGAGAAACTGCGAAATTCGCGACATTTATTTAATATTCGATTTCTTGTAAAATCTTTTAATGCGCATTACAAGGTAACCTCGTGCTTTCCGGACTTTATACTTCCTATATATATTTATATATAAATATCACATATATATCGCATTCTACAGGCAATTAAGTAAATTGAAATACTCTTCTGTTCTTTTATTCAACTTTTGTCTCTAAAACTTTATGTGGAATTAAAAAAGTATTTCACCCTCAATATATTCGTGATTTTCAAACTCTGTAAGCCGCACCATCCTACGAAGACAATAATTATTGTTAAATTTCGTAAAATAAAATTTTCATTATTATATTACATTTAATAAAAAAAAAAAAAAAAATTTTCAAAGAAAATTAGTAGGATGATGATCTTTGAAAATAGTTATAAATTACTAACAATTGCTTAGTTGAACGTATCAAACACTTCTTTTACTTAGAATATCCAGTTTGGCTTTACAAAATATAAACACTTAGTTAAGTTGAATATGTTTAAAGCAGTTTGATTCCCTGCATCATTTAAAATTATATAAAATCTTAAATTGAATTACGTGGGTAAAAAGTAGAAAGTGTTTTCCAACACAAATATTATACAAGAAGTAGTAGTAAATGGTCCGGCTAGTAGCAAATACAATTAAGTAACCCACAAAAATGATTACGATTTTTTTCTAGTATATATATTTTTTATAAACAAAACAAATTAAAATAAAACTTATAGTCGGGCAAGCTCGACAATTACATACTCTACATTACATCAATTGTAAAAATAGTTTCGTTTCAATTTGGTTTTAATAGGATTCATACTGGAAACAAAATATGTCGAAAATTATGATTTATAAGTTTAACACAGACAGACAGACAGACAGACAGAAAGAAAGGAACTCATATTTAAATCTTTCCAGAAGTCGATTCCTATACCAATTAGTATAAATATAAGATAAATCATATGTCAAGTTTTTCTAAGTATCGCATACAGTTACAACGAATTTTTTATACACCGTACAACAAATAATGTCAAATATAATGAAAGTGTAACGAGATATTTTTCACGAATTCTCAATAAATCTACTATTCTGAATTCGACGTAGGGGTGGGGTATGAGTCGACCATTTAACAATGAGAGGTTGTGGCAGATTATGAAGTTAAATAAATAACAAACGAGAAAATTATATTCGATTGTGTCGAATCTTTTATATCCATTACCTTTACCTTAAAAAAGGGGGTAAAACTATATTTTACTAGATGGGCGTGGCATATCCACATTGAGAAACCAGCACTTATCCTAAATCCTAATCGTGGAAATATGAGAAAGGCACGAATTGTTATATTACGCGTGAAATGCTACCGCATAAGCAAAATATTATTTTGGATAAATCTTGTGTACCCAACTATGCAACCGTACAACAATGCCTGACTTTTTATTAAAATAAGACTACTTTCAACCAACCGTTAACAGTATTTCCATATTATATTATTTTAAATACTACTTTTTAGTTCGGATTTTGTATATCAATTTCACTCTTCGCTAACTCCGGAAAAACAAAAAAAAACAAAAAAATCTATATTCGTATTTTTTAATATTTATCATTAAAATTACATGTCAATAATCGATTGCAAGTTGTAACAAATATTTGATACTATCCCAAAACATACTGCATCCAGTGCATATTGCATATCGAATGTATTCTAAATTAATTTTCATACAATTTGGTACTCACAAGCTAAAGCCTTACTTATACGCTTCGTATTATTTGGGCATGGTTTGTTAGTACACGAACCATATTTGCGAGCCATATCTGCGACTAACTTAAATCTCTGAACTAAAGCCATTACAAAATTTTGAAATCATAATATGAAAGAAAGGGAAAATGATCGGTTTTTAATTAAACCACTAATTTTGGTTTGATCACATTTGAAGTTATAACCTATGATGAGAGTGATAAGAAAAGAATATGTCAGTTAAAGATCTAAACATTAAACTAAAGTTGCTCTATGTTTACTATATAATATAGAAGCTAATTGGGATCAGATTCAATGGTTACGATAGTTTCGCTTTACGGGAATTTTTCGAAATTTGATTTATAGAATGTGTCTTCTTTTGGCAAATAACCACATGGAAACACACAGGTCGTTAAGACGTAATCACAATTATATACAGTGTGCAGTATTATACGATGTTGAATATAGAAAATTCTTGAATAGGTAAACCCGCACAATTCAAAGTTGTCAGAACATAAGCGAACTCTCGAAAATATCGCGAAGTAAATGATAATGAATGTGCTATTCGAGAATGTTGAGCGAGTTTATAGCAATTAAAAAATTCGAGGAGAGCTGCGCATCATGTAAACTTTTTTTTTTAACAACGAGTAAACACAAACAGGCTTACATTTGCATGTGCATGTGCTTGTTATTTAAAAAAAAAAAAAAAATCGCAATTTAATTTTATAAATTATGGCGGTTTTTTCTTCTCCCTCTACGGGGCAACTTTGCCAAAGGAAACAAAAACTTGTTTTCTTTTTCGACCAAAATAAGAGAAGACTTGCTTGCAAAGTTATTTAATACATAAAAATACGAAAAGACCAAATCGACAGCGAAAAAAAAGACAAAACAAATGAGAAACAAGCTTCTCGTAGAATTGTAATGCACGCACGCAACACTCATTGTTTGTATTTTATATTTGAATTAAAAAAAAAACAAAAAAACAAAAAAAAAAACCCAAAAAAGGTCAGTGGGTGAATGAACTTTAAAGCATAAAAAACTAAAGCGATATTTTTAATTTATGTATATTTCGCTACAACCGCTTGCTGCCGTTGCGATCTGAATACAGAATAAAAATTTCGCAAATGAGAGACTATTTTAGTGGACAGAACAATGATAAAATAGTAAAATTCTCCACAATGTTCTTCATCTTCGTCTTCGTCTTCGTCCTCGTCCTCATCATCATTATCATCATCTTTACGATGATAATAATAATTTAATTACAGTAACAACGACACATAGTCGTTAAGAAGTAAGAAAGTCATATTCGACTGTAACCGAATCTTTTATAGCCGCCTCTTTCATCTTAAAAAAAAAAAAAAAATATTCGAAAAAAACTAAAATTCCGATATTCTATAATATTGAGAGAGAGAGGCTTAGCTCATTTTTTATTCATTTTTATAACCCCCACCGGAAAAACAGACGGGGGCCAAGTGGTATATTCATTTTGTTATTGTATTTGCAATACTATCCCTGAAGTAAGTTTCAGAGACCACATAAAGTGTATTTATTCTTGATCAGGATAAAATTTACAAGCAAGTTAAGCATATCCTTTGCCCGATTTAATTCATTTTTAAATCTTTATAGTTTTTGTCAGATTTTATCTGGTTATTCAAATAGATAGACAGATGATGAACGGTTGGATAGGCAAAGCACGCTTAGATAAATTCCGAGTTTGATTACTAAACAAGAAAATATATATACTTTATATTATAGAGTGTTTGAAACTTACTTCTTGCAAACCAATTGAACAAGTAAACATACGCCCACCCTCAATTAGTGTTGTGTATAAAAATGCATTTTTATTTTATCGATAATGACTTCAAACTGAATTTTCAATCATTTTAAACATTATTTCATATCCAGCTACAACTGTAACTGACAATACTTTTTAAAATGTTTTGAAATTCAACAGAACTTATTATTGTATTTACACAATCCAGATTATCATCACTGCAAGTAGTAGAGTTTTCTCGTTTTTTTCTAAGCTCGAGTTATATGTACCGGTGTCCCTTGCTGAATGTGGTCATGTGTTGTGATATGTTGTGGCATCTTGTTAATACTCAAATGTCGAAGATATTCGATCCTTTTGATAATCGTGTTACTTATATGATAGTTTGCAGCCATGACCCTCTATAGAAATTTTCAATGTTTTGGAAATAAGCCCACACACACACATACACACACACACACACACCTACCTTTATTACCTGATTTCGTTTTGTAGATACAAATAAGTCGTACTAACAACTAGAAAAACAAACAAGACAAACTTATCAGGCTTAAGGACTAACAGCACAAACCCATCTTGTAAATTCGCTCTTGTTTTTGGGCTGATAAGGATTGTTTTTCGATCCTTTTGTTTTTATCAATTTATTCCTAAATCAAGCTAATCACATACCTTAAACTTGTTCTTTTAAAGTCATCCAATAACATTAACGATAAATTATGGGTTTCTATTTTAAATTTTGAAACCTAAAATATTCACTAAAAAGGAGGTACATAGATGCATAAATGCATTTAAAAAATCTTGTTAGTCTTGTTAATCTTATTGTAGAACTCAAGCATATGTATACCTCATAGTATCCACCGTGAGTATCCCCAAAGAGGCTCGTTCCAAGGGGTTTGTAAGTAAGAAATTATGGTATTTATTGGCGTTTTCTCTCATACTCACTCTATTACTCTCGCTCTCTTTCTGTTCACTGGTCATGACCGTACGAATATTAATATTAGAAAAACGAAGGCAAAGTAATCGAATCAAGCGCACACTATATATATATATATATATATATATATATATATAACGTATGCCGAACAGAAATCACTCAAGCATCTAAAACATATAGAATTGAACTCGCAATGCTTAGTCAGATACATTTATGGTAAATTTAATAAAGACAAAGAGAAAACGATTCTTGATTTAAATTGTAAAATATAATGAGCAAGTGAAAAAAATTTTCAGTCTCAAGGCCTCGACTCACACTACTTCAAAGGTTTAGATTCCGTCAATATAAAGTTATGCTCTTCCTCTAAAGGTTGTCCTAGCAGCAATAAATTAATTTGGAATCAATAAATTATGCAACAACAAATCAGAAAAGAAAGTCGAAAAAGTCAATTGTTTTAATACCATATATTTATTGTTTAATTCAAATTTTTCTCTACATAAAGAAAAATGAGATCCATGTCCATTCATTTGTTTAGGAATCTTGAATAATATTTTTTTAAAATTAGATCTAATATTAAATATTATCCGAAATTTTCTGTTATAAAGGTGTCCACCTGTTTCACCTTCCAACTGATAATTAAATTTATTCGGTTAGATTCTTTAAAAATATATTTATATAGTTAGCTGTGATCCAATGGAAAATCTCAATTCAGTTGGACGGCGGGGGGCTTAGTATGCAGTAAATTTATTTCTAAATATTTCTTTGAAAGTTGTGCGCTAAACAATATATGATTTTAGTAGCTATTGTTAATTTTATTATTCAGAAAAACTTATTTTTCAACGATCAAAATTGTAAAACTTCACTTGCTTGTTATGCAATCCATAGTTGGGTTACAACTTACCATCCACAAAAACCCCACACATCACCCCAGTTTATTTATTAGATATATTTTTGTTTATATTACCTGAGGTTCAAAAAACTGCATTGACCTAATGCAGCAACAAAAAGTATGTAGAAGAAAAACTTCTAGCTTGAGGAAAAGAGATAGATAGGGTGAGAAAAGAAAGAAAACGATAGAAAATGATAACAAGGTATGTGTGGCCTAAACGTGTATCGAACTTGTCACGTAAAAACAATAAAGCAAAAAAGCTTTACTTTGGCCACATGACACGAAAATTGAAAGCTTGGAAAACAAACCGGTCGGCTCTTACATGTAAACAACAAAAATATCAACCGTTATACAAATGTTATGTCATCCCTTT
>KK351028.1:202388-232300 GCA_000671755.1 Glossina brevipalpis | reverse complement strand
CAAGGCATCGTGTGAATGTGTGCAGATATTAATAAGTATATAACTGTTGCCGTTGGATAGAGGAAAACTACTGACGATATCTATATATATGTGTTGAAACATGTATTTGGGAATCATTAAGCTAAGCATCAATGTAAGGTTGTTGTCGCGAGATTTTTGACTTTCGGCATGAGATAAATCGATTTTGGCCAGGTATTAATCTCTGCATTCATACTTAACCAACGGTATTTGTCGATTATTAATCTCTTAGGAGGCTGATTAGAGATTTGGTTAAATGACGAAATGTTTCTTTCACAGTAAGGGAGTTGGAGAAGGAGGTTGTTATTTATTACGATTCTTTATTTTAAGATATTCGTTGGACATATCTGTGTACTAACGAGAAGAAATTTGAAGAAAGGATTGAATGAACAAGCACATAAACCGATGGTAAGTAGTTGAATTTTTATCTATTAAATTCGGCGTAGAGGATTTAAGTTGTTCTGTTGTACTCAGCCTGTTAAACAAAAATTCGTAATTATCGAAAGAGAACCACGCAGTAGAACACTATATAATTTCAAGCATTACATATTTTTAAATTTCAAATATTAAAAATATATAATCAAATGTCATTCAGTTCTTCCTTCCAATTATTATTCATTTTGTACTCTGAAAATGCCATAAGTGCATTACGAATCGGACTGCATTTACTTCGTATTAATTATAATTTAATCTTCGCTGTTTAAAACAATGTGTGTGATCGCCTTAATATTTACTTAGAATACGAATTTATCTAATGAATCCAGAACTAGGAAATTCGGCCCAAAAAAGTTAGTTGGAAGCTACACATAGCAGGAGCGACGCATCATATTAACTTGTGCATCTTAGAAAGAATATTACAAAGGCGATCGATCGCACATGTGAAATATAAAGAAAGACGCATTTTCCGTTTGCGTCTGCATATATGTTATACTTACTTTAGCATCACTATCCTAAATTCTGTACTTACTTTAATATATCTGTCTTTAGCACAACTGATAAGAATCTGAATAAATTTATATTTTCACTGAGATTGGTAAAATGCATTCGAAACTAATTACAACAGTAGAAAATTGTCATATCTGGTTAGTTCAGTATTGAGAAAAAGATATGAACGCGCAATGTATGCATATGCGCGTTGTCAATTACTGCAAAAAACAATGTGTTAACCGAATATCATTGTGGGACAAATTTCACTTCTGTTAACTGTCGCATTTACATTGCATTACATCGAATGGTCGTCGCCATCTTCTCCATCATTATTACGCTTGCAAATTAGCTTTGAAATTGCAGACTTTTATTCATGTCAAACCAAACCCAACAGAAGTAAAACGCAGTTAGGTACATTTGCATTAGAATTTAGTGTAAAAATAAAAAGTTACCACATAAATTTCTTTCAGAATTACGTATATACAACGAGTCAGCTCTGTAAAAGAAAAACATCAGAAATCTAAATATATCGTTCATTTATCTCAACCACTAAAAATGAAAATGTCTTATGTTAAAAATCATTTTAATTCTATATATTCCTTCCATTATTTCTTACTTCGCAAATTTTCTTTTTATTTATGTATACATCAATTTTGAGTAAACATCCATTACATAATACTACAAATAAATAATGTAAATGAAATAAATGTGAAAATAAAACATTGATAACATTCCTTTTTAATGTACTTTTCGCCATCGTTCTGTACTTATGTTCGGCAAAAATTTAACTTGGTTCTTAAATCATTTCGGGAATTATTGGGCATGATTTTAATTGTAAAGGCAAGATTTATATGTATATCATAGTACATACGCACTTCAAAAGAGGATTGACTAGACTTTTGCTTTATAAGCGTTTGATACAGTGTGACAATGATTTAACAGAATTTTTGTCCAAATAAGAGTGATGAGAATAAAAAGGGAAGCAATTAAAAGGCTGCTAATTAACAGCAGCTGTTATTGATAGCAGAAACACAATTGCTTTGTATTTTGAAAAATTTGTTAGCGCCTCTTCTTGTTTAGTTCTCTCTGATAAATCATTTGGATATTTTTTCAAAGCATATAACTTTACAATGCAAACTGTGTTTTTATTTGTTTAATAACCTGCAGCGCATGCTGCAGATGCATTCATTCTGTTCAGATTAAAATGTCGAGCCTCATAAGCAAGGAAATATTTTAGGTGAATTACACTCATTCTTAATTCGAATAAAATTAATTAATGAATTTGCGAGTACGAATAAGCTGCAGTTCAAAAATAACTGATAAGACGCTGTCAAACACACCTTTTAATTTTAAATTTAAAATATATTTATAGTTTATCGGTTAAAGCTTCGTGTCACCAAAATCCATTTCCAATGAATTGGTTTTCTTTGAAAGATGTAGCGACTTGCCCTTTTTTATTTCTCGCAACAGTAGCTAACGCACTTAACATGATTAAATCTATTGACAGATTTAGTTGTTAGAAGAATGGAGTGCACCGCAATGAAAATTTTGTATATATAATAACATTCTTAACATCATTAAATACGCTATTAGGCTAAAAATAGACTTCACCGTTCAAGATGTGCTTGCGTTGAAAATCGTCATCTCCTTTGATATGATTTGAAGTTTCATCTGCGATAAATGTTTCATCTCAATTAATGCGCCATTGCAATATTATACACTTTAGCCAAAATTTTCCACAAGTGATCAATTACGCGTTCTTCGCATCACCAAGAACACTTCATTTACTTTTTACGTTCTTCTATTTTATTGGAATGAGGACATCAGGAAAATTATAAAAAGCGTAAATCGCCATTAGCGTACACATAAAACTGTCTCGACGAGAAGTAGAGTTTGATCATCACAAATTAAATTAACGTATGACTTGTCTCTGAGAAAAAAACTCAATACGGTCTTACATTGAAAAGGAACTCTAAATTCGATGTAAAAGACTTCGAAAGCGTTGCCAACTGCTCACTTGAATTTGAAGGATGAACTATTGTTTTGTTTAATATTTTTATGTGTAAATTAAGCACGTGAGCAAACTGAGAATGGATTTTCAACTTTCCATATATTTTTGGGAAGTATAAGCTGAAGCACGAATTGATATAGATGTACTTCAAATAAATAAAAATGTTTAGCAAAATTTATCATTTCCTTACAGTAATTAAACACCAAACATAAATTCATTAACTTCGTACAACTAGGCATGTATTATTGTAAAAATTATCCGACTCTCATACCGGAAGCCATGACCATATTAGCTTGTCCTGCTGCCACTTGCGATTGGGGTAGACTACTTTGCTTGCGGTAATTTGTAAAATGTTCCAAATATTGATTAACGGTATCCATTATGTCGTATGTATCGTTTTGTTTGGCATGCATTTGTTGTTGCCCCATAGCATTTACAATTGTCTGCGGCGTAAAATAGGCCGGATATTCTTTTGGCATCGTGGCACCCAAAAAACTCTCCACCATCTCACGTATTAATTCCCAACAGAAACTTAAAATTAGACAAGCACGATATTCAATTTCAATTAGTACACCTTTGAAATTTTCCATCATTGTCACCGATCCCAACTTTATAATGAAATCACCATATTCGAAACGAGCACCTTTCGATTCTATACGTGTTTGCTTTTTATTTGTATTAACGGCAGTCATTTTAATAATAACCAAATCAAATATATTGTCCGCGATCAAGGGAATTTGTTTGCCCGTACCGGTGTCAAGTATGGAAAATGTAGTAACTGGATACTCGGAATTATGTATAACATGTACTACTTTCGAAGGTCCATGTTGAGGAGCAGTCATATAGGATTCACAATCTACAAGAAATTGTCCAGTATGTACTGCGCCCAAAGCCAACAGTCGTTTGCTTAGATTATCAATAGCTTGAGCACCTGTCTTGCCTTCAGGTGTTGGGTAAGGATATAAAATAGTAACACCCATTAATTATTTTGATAGATCTTTTTAGATTTATTAATATCTTTCGTAGATTTAAAGTAAATTTTGGTAAACTCACACAGAAAGCGAACAACAAAACAGTTGTTAACATATGTTATTTCCAGTGTTTCTTAATACATTAATATATATGATGTTTATGGCAATGCTGTCATTATTACACTTTTAAACTTATCGTAAAATACAATATGTTAAAACTTCTCCGCATAGACATTCATAAACACATAAATACAAATTCAAAGTAAATTAATAATTCAAGTTATTCACCACATTTTCGGTATTTTAAATCAATAGTTGGTTGTTTGATGCATTCGTTAATCTTCTTCGTTGACGAAGTTCATTTTCAATTGTTACACAATCAAATTCAACCAGTCAGTTCACTATTTTAAAACTAATGCACGAGCTGAAATTGTAGGGCAATTTTTTTTGTGAAGAGTATTTTAAATATTTCATTTTCAAAAGCATTCCTGCGCGCAAAAACGATTTTCATAGATAACTAAGAAAAATGTCATTTTGATTCATATCATAAAAATTACTATTAATATATTTTTATTATTTTACCTCCTTTTTTTGTCAGAAAAATAGATATTGACTGATGGTACGTGCTTTGATAATATCTACTAGCATCGAGTAACGCTATACTACATTCAATACATTTCGGGGACATTTAAAGTTGCTTCCACTACTTTCAAGATTATTTCACGAGCCGACCTAAGTATAATGAACTTACCTAACACTCTCACAATTGCTCTCACTGGTCTATGAACGAAATTAAATAGTAGAAAAGAAACGCAATTTTTAATTATGAACAGTCATTAGTTGTGAAAGTTCGATTAACTTTCTCTTAACTCAGCTGAATTTCATTCACGTCCAAATGATAACTTTGCTACTTTTGGCGTTTTGTATGCATATCAGATGTGAAATATGATCACCCCTTATGTCAAATCAGGATAGTAAAAATGTTTCCGTTGCAAACAAATTTGGACTAGTATTACCTATAAACCATGAATATTGAATACAAAAGTTTCTTTTAAAGTTGTGCTTTTTAAAAAAGAGGTGTAAAGGAAAAACGCGAACATATTCTTGAATTATTTATAAATAGCTTTGCTAAACGGATCGGAGTAATACTTTGCAAACTTAAATTAAAAAATAAAAAAATAAGTTTGAAAATAGTAAAAAAGAAATATTTCTTTATTATTATAAAGCTAATTCTCCAATAAATTAATGAATGAGATCGCTCTATTTTCTGTTTCTTCCGTTATTTCATTTCATTGTTCATATACCTTTTTGGATAGATTCAAGACGTGATAACAAAACTAAATGAGTTTAAATGTCCGATATGTTGCTGTTTATACAATTTAGTTTCTTTAAGGAAAACAAACGAATGTCGGTGATAGTTACGGCGATACTCATATGCAATGTTAAAAATCTTGCCTTTAAAAATCAGTGCTCTCACGCCGAGGAGGAGCAGACAAACTATACATAGTTACTACTATGAAACATAAACAATTTGGAATGAAATAGAAACTAATTCATTTATTCGATGCTTACACACAAACAACAACTGAATTGGAATTAGCAAAGACAACGATCTTTTTTTTGGGTTGTAACTTTCGATATTGTTGCATTCAATTATAGCATTTCTCGTTCGCTTTTTGTGTTTACAAATCGTAAGAAAGAGGCTGAAATAACGAAGAATACAGAAATGAGCGTAGTTATAAAATTTTGTGCGTAAAGTATATGTAAGCCACGCATGCGTACAATAGCAGAATATATTCAATATAGTAGGGCGCGCGTAGCGCTGATGTCGAAATACTTGCGTGGATTTGTGTATTTAGGCTATCATATGTAAACATAAGGAATAGAATTTGTATCTGTCACTTCGGAAAACAAAAATTTTTCACTAATCGATATACATTGAAGATTTTTAATTTTTATGCCTACCCGACGATTTAATATTGTTTTCGATATAAAGTGAAATGTATCCTATTTTACTTTCGGTTTGTGTAGTACCATGTCCTATCTTATATATATAATGTTTTTGGTTTTTGCGAACTTTATAGATTGGCCTCTGTCTCTTTCAAATATACATATAAATATCGCCTCCTATTTTTTATTTTTATTTCATTTTATTAAACAAATTGCGTACGAGCCTACGCACATACGCACGGTTTTCACTTTCAAACTCGACTATTTATTTGTCTTTCGTTTTTTGATAATGTTTATTTTTTAATTTCCATATCTGAATTGGTTAATGGCCGAAGACTTAGTATTTGGGTAGCGAGTATTTATTGGGTGATAAATAATATAAATTCAGATATATCCATAATAAACGGTTGGTTGATATTGTGTTTATATATAATAAATAGCATTGTTCAACATTTCTTTTTAGGAACAAAGTTAGGCCCCAATAATCACAATACGCAGTATGCCAAATAACCAGTAAAAGACGAAGTTCAAGGAGTGATGTTCTTTATAAAACATCCTACAAAATGCAAAATCAACCTCTTAAATGTAAAGAAATAAAAACATTTAAGTCGGGCACAGCTCTCCCTTATAACAGTTCATTTACCATATCACACCAAAAATCATACCTTGCTTTCATATAAATGCATACATTTTATGAAAGCCCTTATGTGGCAGGAGATCGGAAACATGCACTGCCGTGGTTCGACTTAAAAAAAAAAATTGATTTTCTTGTCAAGAATTTATTATTTTCATCATAAAGTGCCAAGAGGTAGACTTTACTGCCACATAGAGTTGATGAGAAACGTTATATGGAATGAGATTCAAAAATAGAGCTACATTGTTCAAATTTGGCATAGTTGAGACTTATAAGAAATTACAGTTCTGAACTAGTTATCATCATAAAATATTAAACTTTACAACTTTTTGTCACATAAAATGATAAGTTTTGTAGCAACGACAGTATGTTCAAAAGATTAGCACGCCCGGTTGAAACTTTTCAATTTATTGTACCAAAATGCTGTTAGTTAGTTAGCTTTGTGTTGAAAAAGTTTGAGAATGCGAACCGTTTCCATAAAATGACTTTTTCAAAATAAAGTATCATATGGATGGTGAGCGTCATAATAATAATCCCTATCCATTTTTAATACGATTGATCCATGGGTCAAAACGTTTGGCTACAACAGTTTTATTAACACAAAAAAAAATACATGGGCTGACGTGAAAGAAGCTTACACCAGTTCAGAGAGTGATTCTAAATAATAATAAAAAATTTATCTATTTTTATTCTATTCTATTCTCACTGCAAACTGATTAGAGAAACAGCAAAAAACTAAAAACTTAACGTTTATTTCTTCCGACTAATTGCGGCATGCTACCGTATGTTATCCAACGACACGTGGCAACGTGAATTGGTTTAGCGAATGCTAAAGCACAACGCAACTAAGTGCTTAGTAAAAAAAAAAAGAAAAAAAAGACACATTTCATAATCATTCAAATTAATGATTAGTGTAATAAAAAGTTTCCTTTCAAATTTTCTCCGCATATAAGTTGCGATTACTTTTATATCTAAAATTTAACTTGAGATTATAGTGAATAAGTGGAGTATTACTTTAAAAATTCTATTTCCTATAGGAAATACATGACAAAGTAAAATGAGTAGCAAAAATGAGGATAAAAAAACTCTTTAAAAATTTAAAACGCTTTCATTAAATTTTCGAATTTCTTTTATGATCTTCATATATCGGTCTCAGCTCTATAAAAAAATAAGAGAAAAAACTGACAATAAATACGTACAAATATATTTAACAGCAAAGAACATTAAAAATATAACTTTCCGTCATTTTTCCAATTTTTGCTTTTCTGGCGAAGTAGTTTTCTTACCGAACGGTTTCATTTCGCTAATGTCTGTTTTTAAGCTGCGAAAGCTCTTACGCAATGTGTTGGTCATTTTTTTTTTATAACTTGTATTAGTGCTGGCTAACGATATTCTATCACTTGCCATCGTTTTTGATGTCTTCTTTAGACCATTTGAACCCTCATTGGACGAACTGTCACTCGAGCTATTAACTTTAAGATATTTACGATTAAAATTTAACTGTGGTGTTCCCCATTTTTTAGCCATCAAAGCTTCAAATTCTGGATCTGTGTCCGAACCACTGTCACGTTTTTTGGCAGTCATTTTTTCATGATATTCACGTTTAATTTTGTTTAAATCATTATCTGGAGCCATTCCGTTGATAATGTTGTCGGTGTAGGGTAAATTATTTGAATTTCGGGTGACTATAACATGGGTGGGTACATTTTTCAGATTAACACCTTGAATCTGAGTTTGTTGATAATTAATGGGTAAACTGCTGGGGCTGACATTACGTAGAACTTGAGATCGTCGCGGAGTTTTTACTTCAAGAACCTTAACCCGATAATGCAAGAGCTGTAAAAATTTAACGGTTTACGTTTTAGATTCCAAAATTCTTCTTTAACTCACCTTTTCGTCATTTATAAATTTCGCCAAATCATTTAGCCAAATGCTAACACAAGTACCTTCCGCCAAAATATCAGCATCGTACTCGCTATGGACAGGAAATTTTTGTATTATAGCTAACGCTTCATTCTCCTGATGGATTATGCTAACTTCGTAAGCAAATTGATGTTTCTTTTCTCTTTGTGTGGACGTACAAGTCATCGTGAACAGTACCCGTTCCTTGTCGTAAATTTCATAGAAATTAAACATTTCATTGTAAGCTTCGAATACATAATAACCAGTCAAAGGTTTTTGTTTGACATCCATATTCCAAATCAAATCTGCACTGTTCGATTTAAAAACTTTACTGAAATGATCAGCATCTAAGTGATCTTTCCAAAAAGCTTCGCGACCCGTCCATTGACAATCACCCCAGACACGACCCATAAAACATTTCATCGGTTTATAAATGCATTGCTTTTCATGCCAAGAAATTAAATCAATTTGTAAACGGACAGTACAGCCACCTACAGCATTGGAACATTTAAAATGTGCCTTCGAACACAATGCTTCAACTGTAAGAGATCTGATATTTGTAAAAGTTTCCTGTAAAACGCAAGCAATCATTGAAATAAAGTTTATTTTTTGCATTTATTTTACAGTTTCACTTACTCTACATAGAGGGCACAATAACAGAACTCTGGTACATTGCTCGCAAGCACTATGTCCTGTTTTGCATATATAAATGGGTGGTTTCATGGGATAAGCACAACCGGGACATTTTAATTCTTCTATCAAACGTTCATAGTGTTTAATCGAAATTCCTTTCGATAAAGAATTTGTATCCGGAGAACCATTTTGCAGATGATTGGGTGTCTTCAGCAAAGCATTCGCAGGTTCTTGAGGCATCTTCTCAACTCTCCCTGCGTTCGCTTTATACGGATCATTCAAAGTTGTACTACCACTAGCGAGATTAGTGATAGGTTTTATTGATTCTTGGTTTGGTTGATTATTTGCAGCTTTAACCTCGGTATTGGCCGAGGTAGCAGTCACAGAATTCCTGGTTAATGGACTTTGCTTATCACCAATACCAACGCTACGCGTACGACTAAGCGGTGGCTTTGGTGGCGACGGACTTGAAGGTGATTTTGTTGTTGTTGCTTTATTTATAGGTATTGTTGCATATTTGCAACTATAGCTAGTTACGTTTTCGCTTTTCGCTGCGGTCGGTAAGCCAATATTGCCTGTATTGCTTATTCTCTTATACGTTTCAACGTAAGTGCTTTGTGTATTCTTGGTTTTATTGCTATCGTCGCTTTTTTGTTGTTGATTGGTTTGAGCTTCAGCTTTTTCCTCACTCGTATATTCAGTTTTACAGGAGCTGCAATTACTATCAAGGAAGACTTGACGACGACGTTCATTGATTTTTCTAGTACTTAAATCATAAATTTTTAAACTATCTTCACAATCTCCAGAGGAGGAAGTATTTTGACCCTTATTTTCCTCTGTCCGCGCACAAGCAGAAGTAGATGTAGAAGTAGAACTCGTGTCGGTACTGGAAGTGGTAACAGCGGCGGTTACTCTATTAGGTTTCGTAATGTTAGCGTAATCACAACCAAACTCTTTATACAGCTGGCCTCCGGAATTACATAAGATTACGCCCTCTTTAATTGTATACATGCTGATACAGGAGATAATAAAATTTTACGGTTTCTTTCCAAAGAAAAAAAACTTTAGAAATATTATTGCGTAATTATTTTTTTTCTTTCGAAATTTTCTTAAAAATCCTCTTAACCGTTGTCCAATTGAATACTTAATGAATTTGAAATGATTAAAATTTTTAAAAGTAAATATTTTCATTATTTTTTATATATTAATTTTTCGATATCTCCCTTTTCATTTAACAATAAAATCCTATCTTATCGATACTTTTTAACAAATATACCTAAAATTGATATATTACCACTTAACAACAACGATAACGTCAAGAACTTCCTCTCTTAGCAAATATGAATGAATCAAAGTCTCTTCGTATACTATTTGTTTCTAAGTTTCATTGGAATAAGCACAGTTTTTCCATAATTTTTCATTTCACCTTAAAGAAATGCTCTTGACATCATTATTAGTTTCGCTAAAAGTATTCAATCTTAAAGATAATTTGTTTCAATTAGGTAAAGGAACTTACGAAAAAGTAACTATCATGTTTTCTTTATGTTAGGATGCAAGAATGTGGACTAGTTAGTGTCATGTTTATAGTGGCCATATAGAGTAATTGTTCCCATTAGAATAATAATAATAAGTTAAGAGACTTTGTTGCGGTGTAGGTTTTCTTGGTTAAACCAAACGCCGCCTATGAATTGATTTATAGCGTTGGTCAATTGCGGCTAAGAGAAGTCAAATTTAAATAAACGCTGTAAGGTAAACAAATCTTAAATTGTTCAAAAACAAACTAGGTCTATGAAGATTGTTTCGGGGTATTGCAGACGAAATACTCCTTTCAATGGTGGGCATTTAAAGGCTTTTTCTAATCGAGTGAATGTAATATATTCATAACTTCTAATAGTTCGTATATAAGTATATCTTATCAATTAAATAACCTTTAGTGTTTAGGTTCTCTTCGTTGCCCTTCAGATAAAAAATATTAAACAGTAAACGGCTTCGACCGCAGCAAAAGAGGAATTTTTTTAAAGAAATTTTTGTTATGCTGTACCTGATATTTTGAATTTGAGAATTCACCAACAACTTCTTTTAATGCTCACTTCTTCTTCAATTTCTTACACTCGCAAAAAGGAAGTGCAAAATACCTAAAAAGTACTAGAAATTTCAAAAAAAAAAACTTGTTTCAGAAAGAGAGTGTGTTCATCTTGCTACTAATGAGTTATAAATAGAATGATACATTTTTCAAATAATCAAATTTTTTGTTATTAGCTCAATAAATGCTTTGAACCTCGTAGAATTTGCTTGCAGTAATCTAGATTCTTTTTTTATGCACAAACAGATAAAGATAGATAGATATACCAAGTTACGGATTTTTGATTGTTGTACTTCCGTCACTCGTAACTCGATCATCGGAAGATGACCAGAACAACACACACACTCATTGCTAAATTGATTCATAATCTTACGATAATTCAAAATATTCATTTTATGTCTATTAAGTAAGTAGACGTAGATAACAAGATAAAGTAAGTTTAAGTTAAATCATAATAATCGATATGAGAATGTGTATACGTCAACAACAACAACAAAAAAAATAAGGTTTCTATAATGTCATCTTACATTTTTGCATTTGATTTGTGATTAACTAATTCAAAACACATTGTAATGTTACAGGATTAAGCGATACAATGATAATTATACAAAAAATAAATAATAATAAAACATAATCACATTCGTGAGAATAGAAAAAAAAGTGGAAATCTGAAAGAAAAAGAAAGTTTGTAGATGGGAGAAAGCTTCTATGGTATGTGAGAGAAAACTTCTACGATATATGAGAAAAAAACGTTTATAAGCTATAATAATATTCGAAAGACAGCCCTGCAGTCGGGAGCTGCAAAAGTGAACGATATTTCGTTTTGCCGACGAAATAAACGAAATAAATAAATGCAAGTAATTGCTTTTTCATTTTAATCATACATCCATTCATGATTCCCACATTTATTTTCATCTAATACAAGTATATTGGATTACGACGTAACATATACTTACATGAAAAAAAAAATTTAGCCGACATCAACAATAACAATAACTACAGGAATGACAGCGACAATAGTAGTAATATTAACAAATACAACATCGATAACAGCAAAACAAATAGCAATAGCAACAGAGATAGCGATAACTATAATAACAAATATCAAAATAATAACAACAAAATCACAATAGTAACAACGACAGTTACGGTAACACAGCAACAGCGTCAACAAAAACATCAATATCTACTACAACAACAACGGCAGTAGTAAGAGCAGCAGTAATAACGGGAACAGCAGCCACTTAGTTGTGGTACACAAACGCGATGGTATGGTACTTCCGTGCTAGCAACAATATTGGTATCTACATCAACCGCAAGAGTGAATCATTTTGGTCGAAAAACGATGCTCTGCATTTGATGGTATGAGCAGGGAGACGTTTATTATAAGCTTCTAAACTCTGATGAAATTGTTAATACGAAAGGCTACGGAGTAGAGTTAATGAATTTAAACTGTTCGCTACTTAAAAAAATGACCAGTACATCAAAAAAGGGCAAAAAAAAATCGTTTTTTATATAGTACCCATTCATCCATTCGTATGCCAAAAGTAGCTCACAACTCTTGTACGCACGTAAGTGGGTTAACAAGCAGAGAAATATTATTAATTTTTTAGGTGAACCTATAAATCAATTTCGCTGACTTTTAAACAGGAAGGAAGTCATAAGAAAATTTTGTGATAATTTATACGATTTCAGCAGCTGATATGTAAAATTAGGTAATTCAATTTGCATCTGTGAAAAGCTAACAATAGCACTTTTCCCCTGCCGAGACATAATATCTTAAAGTGGATCCATCAGAAAATAACCATTAGTTGCTTGAGAAGATGACACGCTTGTGACTTTAAACTCTTTTCATATCAAGAGAAAACTTATCATTGTTACAACATAACAGAGGATCGTCACATAACATAATAGGTAAATACACTTGAATGATAACATAACGTACTCGAAGAATGCACATCAGGCATTAGCTTATTAGAAAAATTGTTACAGAAACAGCACTAAAAGATATTTTTAGTTGTAAAGCTTTTGTAAGTTTTCAATAAACTGGTATCTAACTAATAATTGAAGTTAAAGTGATGGGAAAGATCCTGAAATCAAATGCTCATTGTAAAACAAAGTTTGTAAATTGTAATCGACATCTCAACCGACACAAAAGCAGAGAAGTTCGTCTGTGTCGTTCAAAGCAGCTCCGAATAAGCAATATTTTCGTAGTTCCAACGTAACTGATAATTTTTTATTTCGAAAAATTCAGTTTCCGATATAGTTAGTACTGACTTATAACGGTTTCGAATGCGGATACGGGTCATTTTTTTTTACGAAATCAAAAATATGTTCAATTTTGCATTGCATAGTATAACCAACCTGAACGAATATAAAAAACTATAAAATATGTAAAAATAGTTCCTCGTACAAATTTTTGCTTATCAAAGAATTGCGAGAATACTTTATGTATATATATATATATATCTACATATACATGGGTATTTGAATATAGTAAAAACAGATATGCAATAATTCTACTATTAATTGGCCGAAGGTCGATTTACGGTTCACATTATCGAGCTTTCTCACACGTTACATGATGACACTGTAGTTTTATTCGTTACGTCTTTAGCGTTGTATTTATGATATCATCGGTATGTGAATAAAAATATAGGTGCAAAAAAATACAAAGAAAAAGAAGAAAGTAAATAATTAAGTAAGCAAAAAAAAAAGCCAAACAAATAATTTTTGATTTGTTAAGCAAGTAAGTACATTTAATCTTTAATTTAAATATCAGCAAGATACTAATAAATAATTTAATTTAATGTAGCGAAAAAGAATGAAACTTCCATTTACTTCTTAGCTTAGGCAACTTTGTGCAAAGAACCAACTGCGGACAAAAGTCGTATGACCATCTAAAGGAAGGCATATTAAGATTTCTTTACTACTTCGAGTGTAAGTTTCTACAGGTTTGTCATTCGATAAAATATTGCTTATATTGTCAAATGTATTTCTTAGATTTTTCCAGCCTTGTAGATAAAGGAAAATAGGTTTAAAAAAAGCACTTGGGCTCTTCAAAAATTTACAAAGCTTACTCTATCAAATAGGAAAGAAAACATGACTCAACGGTGACGACTTGAAATGTAAGTAGGGTCCATTTAATTGACAGCTCTTACCGAAATTTATTAATAGGCTTGGCTTCCTTGAAAGTTATTCGGGATGAAATTTGTGGCCAAACTTATATGCTTCATAAACTCAGCCTTAGTTTCTTTTTGTGTACATTTTACTTTATTGGATTTTGATTTACACAAGTTGTGCTTAATAAAGGATATGAGAATGATTTTACTGTAAACACACGATCAAAAAAAATTGTGGTTTTTATTTGTCATTCGACGTGGCATTGTTAATTGGTTATGAAATTAATATTCATCATAATTTCTTACAACGAGCTTAATATGGCAAAGGTGAGCGCTGATACGATTGAGACAATAATTTTAATTTAAACTAATGAATCCATAGCCACCTCTGATAACTGTTTGATTATCAAATACGTCAAAAAAAAAAAAAAAGATACAAAAATAAATAATTAAATTACCGTAAAACTTCATTATCACTTCCACATGTATAAGCTAAATTTCTCTCTTATTATGCCACCTTATTCTACATAGGCACTTACCGGAAGTAATATTTCTCTACATAGCTACAATTAATTTTATAAATAATGTAATTTTTTACATGCACTTGATTTCCCAGTTTTAACTGACTTAAATTAGCAGACGCGGCACAATAAATAAATTTTTTTATCGTTTTTTTTTTCCCAAATCTTAACGTTTGTTCGAAGTATTTAAATTTTTTTCATATAAAATAATTTAACTTAAGCTCAGTACAGCCAGTTGCTGACTAATTGAAAAATTATCTAAGTAACCCAATACAAATATATTCTAAGTGAAAATCCTTCATATGCGCGCAACCACAACCACACACCCCCTTCTAATGAAAAATTTTACTTTCAATATATTTTACTAGAACTAAAAACAAAAGACATTCCAATAATTGTTGTGAAACTAAAGAAAAAAATGTGAAGAACATTTTATACAACTGAATGGATTTCTAGGCATGTGTGTGAGAACATTTTAGAGCTACTAGCGTTTACGGTCGTTTATCTTGCTTTACAATAATTGCTTTCGTCATAGACATTGCTTAAATGCAAACGTATTTAGCGGCAACTTGTGCTGCTTTCCAAGAAAGCGGAAGTGGTCGCTTATTTATTGCATGCATGTAACCATACACATCCCCGCGCATATATATAATATATAGTATATATATCCACATACACACATATATATATATAACAATAAGAAATATATATATATATATATATATATAAGAAAATGTGTGGATAGCATAATATATATAAACATATCACTTTCTAATATATTGGCGGTAAACTCTTACATTCCAACAAAGTCAAGGACCTAACACGTTGTACACCTTAATTATCCTTTTTTGCTTTTATTTGTACATACCTTTAACTTGTTTGTGTGCGTCTCAACATCTATAACTACATCGTATATAGTAACATAAATTTGAACAACATATCCCTTTTTAAGTGAAGAATTATTTATGAACAAAATAATAGGTCTAATGTTTAATTTCTTTTTTTTTCAAGTACGCTTAAAAGTAGGTAACGAAATATATTTAATATTAATATTGACATGAAAATTTTTCCTTTTGCGAATTCGTAAATCTCCGCTTAAATAATATATTTTCTTATACTCTTTCAAAACCTTATTTCAATAACAGAATATAGAGATAGATAGTTAGTTTGGGGAAAAAGAAATCCATTATTTTCCAATTCGAAATGTTAAATAAAGTCCTGAAGTTCATATAAGATTGGATGGATCCATTATTTTCCAATTCGAAATGTTAAATAAAGTCCTGAAGTTCATATAAGATTGGATGGATTTCTTTTTCCCCAAGCTAATATTAAGAACAAAGAAGAACATCCTGTCTAGAAAATCTCTTCTGGCAATTTCTTTTCATATTGAAAATTTTAATAAAACACCTATGTCAGGTAACTAATAATAAATCAGGACTGACGGAGCATGCAAATTCTACGATGTGCTGATGCGAAATAAATAAAAGATGTAGGAAAAATTTATACAATTTAGGCAAATGTCATATTCCTCGCCTCAAACCAGATTAAGATTACAAAAAATTTGGCTAAACATGGACGTAACAACTGATCGATTTTAGTCAATCGCAGCAAACATTTTCGATAGACTGCAAGTTGTAGCTTTTCGTGCACTTTTGTGCAGTAAGTAAAAATTTCAATTCGCTACTTCGTCTTTCTACATTCATATTTAGATTTCAGACCTTGCTCTTATTGGGTTTGAAGGCAATTTTTTATTAACCGTCGTTGATCATTTAGCGCGATATTCCAAATCGAGAAACCATTAAATTTTTTTTTTATTTGCGGTTTATAGAAAACGTTTAGAAGAAACCCTTTAACTTGATAGACCTATATCTCTAATAGTTAAAAAAAGCAAGATTTATTGATTATAGAATCGACTTTCTTTTCGAACGCTCTTTGGATTACATTAAAAAAATTCAATGCTTGTTTGCAAACATGGAATAGTTCGTAAAAAATCTTAATTATAGAGACAAATAAATCGATTTTAATCAATCTACAAAGACGGCCACAGTTTTACATAGATCTAATGTTTTCATTATAAATATGCATTACTACAAACTGTGAAGAAACGGAAGAATGAACAAACACATTTGCATTCATTGAATTGTTAAACTTTTGCTTTATAAATTTCGGACAATCATCTCACCATACTAAAAGCATAAGAAACAACTTTTTAAGAGAACCGACTTTCCTTTTTTTTTTAAAAAACATATTATTGTTAAATGAAATCGAATAAAACTTACCATTGAACAGTAAATTAAATAACACTTATAAAACAGGCTTTTCGTATTCGTATTTTTCTTTAAAAGAAGTAAATTTCAAGGCGTACTTTTAATATAATCACTTAAATATGTTATAACCTGTTTGCGTTGTGGAAATATTTGCATTTAAATGTCGTCTTTGATAAACAAAACTAATCTCGTGTCAAATGGAACATCAAGACATGCTATGTAGGCAAAAAAATAAAACAAATATTAACCAAAAGAAAAGCACCGTTAACTAAATATCCAACAAAACGTGTTAGCGAAAGTAATTATCAAAGAACCTAATTGGATTTTGAAAAAAAAAAAAAATATAAGCAAAAAAGCACCTCAAACATATTCTAAAGATACTGGATACATAACAGAGATGAGAACAAGCGTTTTATTAAGATAAAATGCTACATAAAAATCATATTTCATAATCGTCTGGATGGTACAGTTCAGTTAGTAAACGATAAACATAAGAAGGAGCGTGACCACCGCTGAAAACGAAAATAAATTAGTGAAAAATTTTTCCTGACGGATTTAATCATGAAAGCTTACGTATTCGATATAAACAAAGTCACCAATTCAGGTGGTACATAGTCAAAGATAGGACTATATATTTTGGCACTTTTAGCTGCTAAAAAATCATATGGTAATATTTCTTCGGCATTACCCAAAGAATTGAAAGCATCCTGCTCATAAGAGCAAAGATGTATAGGAGCCAGTTTATACATAGGAGCTAATACAATAACTGGTACAGAATAATGTTTTGCCGCTAGACCGACAGTGTAAGCACCACATGCGGCTCTTAAACCTCCATTAGCCAAAACACTATGCGTACCAATGATAACTTTGTTGACACGAGACATCATAGCAAATATGGCGGAATCAGGTATAACAATAATTTCTGCATTTTTACTAGCTAAACTAGCCGCTAGATTATGACCCTTTAAAGAAAATAAAAACTAACATAAAAAATGTATTTGTTTTTTTATGCATATATACTCTGCAAGCCGGTGCACATTCCGCTATAATAATGGTTAGTGATTGACGTTTTTCAATAGCTTTTTTAAGGAAATGTTCAGCGTTTCTTGAATGACCCAATGTTAATATAACTTCAGTGGAGTGTATATGTTGTTCTGCCTGCGCACATATACTTTCACAACTGGTTTCCAATTCATTTTCAATCTCCTGCAAATGATCGAGAATGGCTTCTTTTAAGCCGGGTCGCGGTTTAGCGTAATCAATCGACACATCACATTCGCTTGTCTGAGTAACCAATTTGTGCAAAGACAGTGTGGCCTGGGAATCATCGATTAAATGATGCACCTTCAAGCAGAAGTAAAAGAAATTATATTTTAATAACAAATGCATATATAAAATTTATTGCACTTACTTTAGCTTGCAATAGATCAAACTCTTCTCTTATAATTTTTAGAATACGCCGCACTAAATTTGCTACCACTGTTTCTTGAGGTAAAGCATCTTTTAATATATGACCGTAATTACGTAGGATTTTCATCAGTTCTCTGCAATTAACGATACGAATTGGTCATTTTACTAACTATAGAGCACTAAACTCACTCAGCATGCTTCCATTTTCCACTACTTATGATACCTTTAAGTAACAGCAATGTTTTACTGATTATGTCAAAAGAGCCGCAGATTTCCCTAAGACATTAAAATAAAAATAAAAACAAACGTATAGTTGCGACTTACAGCTTACTTGACTTTAATATCATGGATTAATTGCTGAAGCTCCTTTTGCTCCAAAGGTCGTTCTTCCATCGTTATTTATGGAATTTTCATAAAAAACAATTTACTACCCCAAAATTTGCATACGCAGATAAATTTTTTGCTTTCTATAGCCTACTTCGATAAAAACAGCTGTCTTTTTTCTTGTTCTTTCTTAGAAAACAAAACGTTTCATATCACGGCTGCTTTCTTTAAGAGTTGTCAAAAAGCGATTTAATTTTATTTCATGGTTCCCTTAAATTTTGTCAAAAAAATAATTTAATAAAAAACCTACACCAATTAGTCAAAAAAAAACCAAGATATTGGAGATATAAGTCGGAAATTAAAGGCTTCCTCCACCAAACAAACAAAAAAAACCTAAGGGGCCATTATGTAACTACTATCAGTTTTAATAATTGATAGTAACCTTTTGAAAAGGGATTTATGATAGTGAATTTCATTAGCATCATGTTTCGCTAACTTTCAATAGAATCCAGGTAATTTTGCAATATAATGAGAGAGCCGTAAGAAATGAGAGAAAAATAGACGTTTAGTTGTTTTCTAGAAGCAAACTATATATGGTAAAAAATAAGCATACAAATTGGAATAATAATAGAATTTTACAAAATTTTCATTTTGAAACTTCTAATTTCTTATTTTTAATTTATAAATGTAATTTATTTCTTATATGTAAATATATATAAACATATTGTGTATAACAAAATGCACAAATTTTAACCGCACAATTTGAATAAGATATTTAGGTTTGTGGATGTTTCCCTTTCACTGCTGTTTTTTTCTTACAAATACAACTTTGAAAGACATTGTGGTGGTAATTTCTACTGGGGATTATCATGTAACGTTATTAATGTCTCTTATAAAGTAATATTGCATAGAAAGAGATACTATAGCATCATGTAAAATGAGCGGGAGATATTTCTTTTTTGCGCTTATTTGCATTAGTATTGAGTATAAAACAATAAAAATTTGCAAATTAAAATTTCGTTACATTTTTCTGTCATTTCATTTGTCATGCTTTTTATTTTTTTATCATGTATAGTTTGTTTACAGAAAACAAACAAATGGCAGTATATATCTCATTTTTTATGTCTCTCTCATTATACTGGAAAATTTCTCGTACTCTGTTGGTAATTTAGAGATACTGTTACATGAAATGTACTATTGCAAATACCTTTTCAACACAATAGTATTACTTTTTAAAAGAGAGGTTAGTTACATGATTTCCCTTCCGGTTAGTGTTCCATACTAACGTAAATTGGTTTCAGTTAACAAATATTTTGGTGGCACCGGATTTGACGTTAGAAATATAGCGCAAAACGTGAAAATCATCAGCTAAATTTGTTTACATGATGCTATATGATCATATAACGTTTTTGCCAACAGTTTCCAGGTGACGTAACTGAGAAACTGATACTATAGCATCGTGTGAGCAAAGTTAGCTAGTGATTTTTACTTTTGCGCTCCCTTCTTATGTCAAATATAATGACTTCGAGATTGGGCATTGAATAGATTTCCATTAGTATTGAGCATAAATCAATAAAAATTACCACCACAATCCCTTTCAATGTTGAAATTGTAAGAAAAAGAAACATTCATAAACCTTTTTATATTATTCGACCTTTGCAATTAAAATTTTTGCATTTTGTTACGCACAATATGTTTATATTTATTTATAAATAAGAACAAAATACTTATAATTAGAAAATAAGAAATTTATTTAAGAAATTAGAAATTTCGAAACTAAAATTTTGTAAAATTTTATTATTATTTCATTTTGAATGCTAATTATTTTTTACCATATATAGTTTATTTTTGAAAAACAAACAAACATCAATTTATCTTTGATAAGTTAGGGCACTCTGATTATATTGGAAAATTTCCCGGACTCTTTTCGAAAATTAACGATACTGTTAGATGATGCTAATGAAATTCACTATCACAAATCACTTTGCAAAGTGTTGGTATCAATTTTTAAAAGTGATATTAATTATATGATGAACCCCCGAAACTCATTTTTGACAGACACTTACTACGCTAAAATACAACTTTGTAAGAGATTGAGGCACTAATTTTTCTTTTTTATGGTCAATGCTAATGAAAATTGGAAGTCATGCAGAAAATGACACTAAAATTGGTGTCACTTGCAATTTGCATTAGTATTAGAAAAAAATAGAAAAATTATTGCCATAATTCCTTTGAAAGTTGTATTTTAACGTATCAAGTGACTGTCAAAAAGTTACATGATGAGCTATATTCTAATTTTTAAATGTGGCAACGCTAATATGGTGCTTTTAAGTTTTTATATGCGTGTATGTACACAAAGTTTTGTTTACTTGAGGGACTAAATTGTTTGTGATCCATTTTCATTTAATAATGTGCGTTTTTTATTTAGAAAGTTTGGTCAATAGACGCAATTTGGGTAACTAATATTACCGCAGGATATCATCAAGCGAATAAATAACGTTAATCTTGTAAGATTTCGTATAAATAAATAATGCATATATATCTTCATAAAACACATGAGCGGTATACTATAGATATGGTGAGGTATCTACAATTCGGTACACATCGTTGGTAACTTCCTTGCTTGCTTTATTTCAATTTTCGGTTTAAAAGTACTGACAGTCATATTTAAGTTGGGTCGTTGAAATCAATAATTCGCACGCCGGAAGATTGATATTTTTTTTTGCGAAAAAAGGTACAAAAGTTAATATTTATAAGTGTAAGCTTAATAGTAAAACAGGCTGCAAATAGTAAGACAAATAAAACATCATTCGACTCCTGGTAGTTGAAGAAAAACTTTTAATAATTTTTTTACAAATATTTACGTCATCTGAAAGTGCAGCAGAACATGTCGGAAGCAGAGCATGCAGAAACTAATGGCACAGCAAATGGCGACGTGCCAGAAATCGAATTGATCATAAAGGTTGGTTAATAAGTAAAACATGAGTTTTTATAAATGCCATTTGCACATGTTGAAAAACTAAGTCAAAAGTGAATGTCAGAGATCAGCGAACAAATTAGGGAAAGTTAAAATTATATGTTGTGTAAACATGTAAAACAAGAAAAGAAAAACAATCATCTTTGCTCCTCATTTGGAAGGTCGCTAACGTTAATTTAATTCGAATAAACTAAGTCAGCGAATATCTACAATGATTCTTTTCAAATGAATAAAACTGGTTTGGAATAATACACCCTCCACACCAAGCAATTATACCACAAGACCAGCCAGCCAGCCACTGCATAAGTTTGAAAGGCGTAATGTGAAGAGGCTACAGAAAATTATTATTATCGCTTGAATAAATTCCAAATATGTGTGTATTTATACATATAAGCTCTCTTGCTTGCATATATACATATACTTCTTTAATGGGACAATTTTGTTTCACTTTTGCTGTAGACATTTAAAAAATTTCTCTATAATAATTATGAGTCATCAAGTGCTTCATTTTTAGCATTTATTTAAAAATTTTTATACATCTTTATTATCGCTATATTTTTATACCAATAGTTTAATAGATGTTCTTAATGTGGTTATCTGATATTTCTAATGAACTAATAACTTTAAAGATGTTACCATTATTATTCCTTCTCTAATTAAGTTTTAATGTGTTTTAAAATTATGTCTCTTTTCTTTTAGCGATTAATAATGCTAGGCTTTAATCATTGATTTATCATATGTATTCGTATGTATACTATAATGGTTGTAAAAATGCATTCGAGTATGTTGTACGATTTTTAAACATAAAGCAAAAACAATATGTTTAATCAACCATATTAACGGTTGACGGTTCACCATTGTTTACCATTTGTACGATTTAGATGCTGTAGATGTGTGGAATCGCTAATATAGGCATACGTAGCTCCATTCTATACGCGTACGACGGAAAAGTGAAAGTTCAAAAAGAAATATGTTACCATACCAAAAGCACTAAGTGAATGTATATGTTTCTCCATATCATCGTTTATTTAACGCTTGTTATTCATTTTCTATCAATTTCAAAATATGAAAGCCTGCTGCTCATATCGATTACACAGATCTTTTGGATTGTCCGTATCTTTTCCTATGCTTAGATACTATTAATGAAACGTACGGTGTATGCATACAGACGGAGGACTGTAGACGACAAAACAACAACTTTTAGCGTTAATAAGTAAGATTTTATTTACACCGCTGAAGCTTCAAATAAATTGTTATGACAGTAATTCATTCATCATAGTTATAAATGGTAATAACAAAACTTTTGAAAATGCATTTTTCGTTACATACATCACTTAGGAAGTTTTTAAATCATGTGACTATTTGTTAAATGTATGTAAAAACCAAAATATAATTTAAGCCAATACGAAAAATTTACAGCGTCAAGGAAGCGAAAACTCATTTTTATGCATTCGTTTGGTATTAACTAAAGTTGTCTCTAAGCTCATTATTTTTGGAATTAATTAATTTCCACATACATCTCAATGTGCATTCCTCTCTGTTGATGCAGAAAATGTATGGCTAGAAATCAGTAGTTTTCTATTATAAGCGATGGCGGCTTATGCTGTACAGTAAATTTTCGAAAACTTTGTCTTTCTTGCTGAGGTGAAAATAAAAGTGAAAAGTTTTATTTTTTTTTCTTTTCACTTTAACAACCAGTTAGTTAACATTTTTATACCTTATCCAGAAGATAGGAGATATACTAATTTTTGGTATTTTTGTGAAATGCATCCGCAATTAATGAAAAATAAAAATTAATATTTCAAAATAATTTTGTCAATTTTTGCAAAATAAGTAAACGACAATCTAAAAAGAAATGATATTTAAATGATAAACCAATTTGCAATAATCATTAAGAAGAAACAGATAATTTCAAAGCGGGAAACATATAATTATTTTGTTGAAAAAATTAAACACGGATTAATAATAATATTCATACGATTACTATTTTTGACTTGCAAAAGAGACGAAGACTTCGACTTGGTCCGTCTTTTGCATGTTCGCATGCTGCATATTTAATTAATTCTGTTTTCACGAGTTTTGTTTCGATTCTTCTGTTTTCACGAGTTTTGTTCTGATACATATTATCTCGAAGAAACTGTAAACTAACAAGTTAATGAAGCTATTACCTTTACCTAAGGCATCATTCAATATTCAGTAAAAGGATTACACAAGAGGGAAAAATATGGTAAAAAATAATGGTAATAAATAATATAGAATGTATACAAATAATAACGAAAACAAGCTAAATAATAGATAAAGATTAAAATAAGATTTAAATAAGGTTCACGTTGCTGTAGACTTTGATTTATTTTCAGACTATTTTGTATGATTTTGTAAGAGGTTTCCGAAGTTAGGTTTAAATAGTTGTTATTTTTCAATAAATAAATTAGTTTAGACATAACTCTTAATTGATTAATTGCCTTTCGTAGATATCTGTTAGAAAACACTTGTTAACTTTATCATAGCATGAAGTGTTAAGTATTTTAAAAGGAGAAGAAAGTTTTAATTTCGCTTTGAGGCGAACATTGAATACTCATCACCAAAAAGTAAATTTATATTACCCGTTGGTCTTTGAATCTATTTAGCGGCCAGTCAAAGCTACATTATTTGAATGTTTCTAAAAAATTTCTTCTAGAGTATAAAAGATGTTTTAAAATTGTTTTATAGTTTTTTTTTTGTTTTATTTATGTTCAATAAATGAAACCTTTTAAACTTAAATTTTACAATTGATTAAGGAATTTAGATCAAAAGACTTATTTTTTAGATCGATACAAAAGCATTTCTATAAAACTATTTTTATTAGATTCTAAAACAAACAATTTTCAAGCGATCGTTTCTTAGCTTAAATATTTTTTCTAAACTTTTTGATAGCGCTTTTGCTAATTTTTGTTTTTTCTTTTGTGATAAATTTAATTATTGGAAGACTGGTATAATTATCGTTACTTCTAACTTTATTATAGTACATAAGATGTTATCGTGAATAAATATTTGTACAAATTTCAGTGTAAACATTAAACGCACAAACAATTGATAACAATTAATTACTCAATAAAGTGTCAATTGGGTAGAAAATTTTCTTGGAGAACTTAACGAGTAGTTCAACATTTTAAGAACGCCATGCCGATGACATCATCACAATTATTATTTAAGTTTTACTTCCATATTTATGCAAATTCAATCTTTTCATAAATCATTGTAGATCCTACATGTGTGTGGAGTCCAATTTTGTTTATAACTAACTATTGCTTGTTTTTTCTATCTATGACGATTACGTGAAAAAGCTTTTAATATTTGTTGCGCAATCATTACTGTTATTGCCAATAAATATGGTCACGCGTACATAAATATATTTATTTATTTAATGATCTCATGACAAATTTGGATAATAATCAAACGTCTTAAGAAATGGTTGTTGTACAAAAGCAACTAAAATATTTTAACACATTAAAAGACTATACACGTACGCATATGTACATATGTATATACATTATGTTCTTTTTATTTCATTATATACTTTTGATAGGCCTCTACGATTGATGGACGCCGCAAAGGTGCCTGCCTCTTCTGCCAAGAGTATTTTATGGATTTGTATCTGTTGGCCGAATTGAAAACAATCAGTTTAAAGGTGACCACAGTAGATATGCAAAAGCCACCGCCAGATTTCCGTACTAATTTCGAAGCTACGCATCCCCCTATTTTAATTGATAACGGTTTGGCTATACTTGAGAATGACAAAATCGAACGGCATATTATGAAAAATATACCGGGTGGATATAATCTATTTGTACAGGTAAATGTATATATATGTAATATAATAATATATGTAAATGTATATATATATATATATATATATATAAAAAATAAAATTTCTCGGTTACTAGGATAAAGAGGTGGCCACATTGATTGAGAATTTATATGTGAAACTTAAGTTGATGTTGGTGAAGAAAGACGAAGCCAAAAACAATGCTTTGCTGGCACACTTAAAGAAAATTAACGATCATCTGGCTAACCGTAATACACGTTTCCTTACCGGTGATACAATGTGTTGTTTTGATTGTGAGTTGATGCCGCGCTTACAGCATATACGCGTAGCCGGCAAATATTTTGTGGATTTTGAAATTCCAGTAAGTTTATGTCTATCATTATTTTGTCAATTTTTTAATTGCTACTTTTATTGCCGCAGACTCATTTAACAGCTTTGTGGCGGTACATGTATCACATGTATCAATTGGATGCTTTCACTCAATCCTGTCCGGCTGATCAAGACATTATTAATCATTATAAATTACAACAAATGCTGAAAATGAAGAAACACGAAGAGTTAGAAACGCCAACCTTTACCACATCCATTCCGGTCGATATTGCCGATTAAGAGTGATTTCAAAAATTACATGTAGTACTTTTTTTTTTTTCTTTATAACCCCACCCATTTTTTTTTTTTTTTTTTTGAGTAGTGCAAACAAATATTTCTCCTTTAGAAATCTATTTTAAAAAAACTTAAGGGGACTCTTTGACAAGGACGGTTTGAAAAATAAGCATTTTGCTTTTTTTAATTTTTTTTTATATAAATACTTTTTTTATAGTTAAGTAATAAGTTGTGTAATAACCCATATGACAAATTCTTCTGTTCCTCTTTTTTTTCCATATTATTACTAATCAAAACATATCTTATTGTGGTCAACAGAAAATTTCCTGATCTTTACAGATATCGAAGTGTCTTTCATCAAAATATATTCGCACTAAATAAAAAACTTGGTTTTTTTTTTTGTTTTTTTCTATTTTATTCGCATGCTCCGCTCCCACATGGGGAGATTAATTTAACATATATTTGTTTATAATACATAATTCTGTATATACAAAACAAACGATCACAATCAAGAGAAACTAAACTTACTAAACGATGTATTAATATTAATCGTAATATACATACGAAAGCAAATATAAATAAAGAATATTTCGTACATTTGATACGCGCTACGCTTCATGCTTTTATTTTATGCATTTACAAGTTCATATTAAGTGGTTGAGTTAATTTCTTTCTGTTAATAGTGTACTTTAAAGTTCCACAACTTAAACAAATTAATGTCGAAATGAAGGCAATGAAGTCTTATATTTAACATGTGCTAATGCATTAAAAAAATGAAAAGGCATTTATTTGCAATTTTTAACCGGTTTTCGAACGATCAAAACCGATCTTTAGATATTGCAACGAATTTGAATACATAGGCATTCGATGATGTTAAAAAGTGTTTGTCTATTTCAAATATTTCTATAAAAATAAATTAAGAGAATGACTCGCGTTTTATAATGATACAAAATGAAGGCGTTATAAAGATTGTAAGAGAAAAAAGCATGTCACCAATAACACTATGCATCGAAAATAGTGCTCTATAGTCCTGCAAATGCTGTAGACATGATACGGTAATTTTACAATTTGATGATGAAAATGCTAAACCGTTCATGGAAAATCTGTAAATGATTGAACAGCCGTTCATATCGCATCACCCATCCTCTACAGATAGTGCTACTTCAAGCGATTCAGAGCATTTTGACAAAAAAGGTTTGAAAAAGAAAAAAGTGCCATTTTAAATATTATTTTGTATATAAATAAAGTTGTTTCGCTGGTATAGCAATTAAAATTATTATTAATCCAATCCAATCCTAATTAAATCCAATAACAAATCAACTTTAATATAGATTTCATACTCACTGATCAAATCGTCATTCGATTTAGGCATGTCTGTCTGTCCATCATTGGTAAACATTCTAATAGTCACAAAAATTTGGATAACGACTTCAAATTTATCAACAACATTGGACGTTCTTGTAGGCATTTTGAATGAGATGAGCTAAGTCCATTAAAGGATGCGCTTATAGTGTAACATAAACCGAAAAGACGTCTGTTTTTCATAAGCTGCAACAAATATAGAGAATGAAATGATCTCGTATTACTGATAGACATTTGTGTTTCGACTTAATGTATTATAGCACAATAATTCTAAATTAGATTATAATAATTATAATTTTTTTCCCCATTTTTTGACTAATAAATTTTATCATTTGCTTATTAGTAATTGATCATTCTATATTTGAACGTTTCTTCCAGTTTTAAGTGCTGGAAGAAATAAATACATGAAAGTTGGTACGATCAGACGTATCGTTTGATCGAATCATACCAACGACTTTAGATATCTGTTTTTTCTTTTACGGTGTTCCAATCGTCGTGTCGTTGTGTGTGGCTCTATAAAGAAATGTCATCGAAAGAGCTAGGGCTTGGTAATATGAAAAATTTGATCTCCCCATTATTAGAAAATAGTCCGACATGGGCGTGATGGATTATTTTAACGTTATCAGAGACGGAAATAGCCAAAAAAGGTTAATCATTAGCACTACGTTCTCTAATGCGCTTTGATCGGACATAATTTTTAATGAACCCTGTGTCTATTAAAAGTTTTGAAACGTCCCCACCGCGATTTTTGTGTTTGAAATAAGGCAGTGAAGATTGCCTTAATCTAAGAAATGAGTGTTTTCCAGGCGTTTTCTTTCATCGTATTCCGGGCTTACACTTATTTCCCAATATTTCTCAGGTTGTGTCTCTGGATTTGGTTTTACTATGTCTTCCTGATCCTTCTGCTCTTCACATCTTGCCTTGAAATTCCTCTGTTGCCTGGGAAACGTTATTTGAAACTGTTCGAATACTCCTGTCTATTTCCATTGGTTCATCACGTGGTTGCGGCTTCGGAGGCAGTTTTGGTTGGTGTGCAGGTTGTCGATATTGAGGTTTTTTTTGGAATGTCAGTTCATAAATCTTGTTTTGAAACGTCGATTGATGAGTCCTAGGATGATTGATCCCTTGCTGGTATTGCTTCTAATGGTTTCTTTGGAATCGGTTGATAATGCCTCGGTTGTGGCAAAGGCGGAGTTATGCTTCTACGAAAATTTACGTTTTGCAATTTTAAACAAAGATATAGAGCTTGTGGCAGAACTCTTAGCTCTCTCATGCTAAGTTAAGACCTCTTACGAAATTATTTAGGGCTTTTTCTCCATACGCTTGTGTCATATTTTTTAATGACTCAATGCCCATGTTCATACACGATAATTTATTTAAAATTAAAGACGGATGTTGGTACACATCTTAATAAAATTGTTGAATACTGTTGTTTCTTTGGATAAGTATCGTCATTTGGTATTCTAAGGCTCCCTAGTCCTTTCTGTCCACGTAATGCATGTCCACGTCAAGCATTTTGAAATTTTGACTCAATTTAGAGGCGTGTTATAGAATTCTAGGCCTATGTTAGCTTGTCCTACTATTTTAGTTCGTACCACCATTAGTATTCCATAACATTTTGGGCTCCCCGTTAGTTGGTCATAAATATTTAATATTCTTCCATGAACTAAATTCTTCTTGATTTTCCGAGAATTCTCTCAGAATCTTCATTATGTCTTATGGGATTACATTAAGTTCATTTAAATTGACCTTCGTTGAATTGTCAATTGTTTGGTCATTGTTATTTACTACAGTTTTCCCTTTAGTTCTCATGACTTCTAATACTAAGTCTTTTATTTGATCCCTCATTTCGGGCATAGCTATAAAGGACGGTCTTTGTTCTTGTATCGCACCATGAATTGATGGTCTAATTAAATTTTCATAGTAATCTTTCGATATTCAAATTGAGTGGAAATTGAGTGGAAATTTCTTTGAGCGGAATGACCCTATGGCCCCTTTGGACCCAGTACCAGATATTTATTTATTTATTTAATTATTTAATTAGTATGCTACAGAAAACTTAATGCATAACTTACGAAAAAAAAAAAAACGTAATAAAAAGAAAAAAAGCAAGAAACAAAATCTTATGAAATAGGTTCTTATCAGCAAGACTTATAACATTAATAATAAGTAGAATATACTAAATATATAGTAATTACATATAAGATACTAATAGGATTAAAAAGTTGTCCGAAGGATCGTCCTCTTTATACTATTAGTCGAGTCGTGCGACGGATCAATCAAATGGGCATTTTTATTCAAATATTGCGAAGAATCCGAAAAGGATTGAAAAGCTGATAATTAATACGGCAATGAGGTAAGTAAAGAAAATCATGATGCCTCGTGAATCTAC
>KK351028.1:182760-194937 GCA_000671755.1 Glossina brevipalpis | reverse complement strand
TTATCAATTATCTTAGCAAAGACACGTACCAAATGTGAAGTTAGCCCCTTTTTTAGCAAAGAGAAAAGAGATGGCCAGACAAATTGGGAGCTAAATTCGCACCAGTAAGTAATTGAACTATTGCACCAACACATCTACAAATAATAATATATTTTACTATCGCATGCACTCAAGCATTATCATGTGCTTGGCTTTTATACATATTTATCGTAATCGTGCTCATTCGCGCTTTGTTGCCCTCTTGCTCTTACACTTTTGGTTTGTTTACATTTTGCCTTGATCTCCACGAAAATTTTTTTTATATATTTGCAATTTTTGGTTTTTGCCTCGGGAGATTTTGATACCAAAATGTTAGTAGAGTAATGCACCGTTTTATGATATGTAGAGCTTTTGAGTTCGATAATTAATTGCTTCAAATTTTTTTTTGTCTTGACTAACGAAATTTCGTAACAATTTTCCTTAGCAAGAAAAGTCGATTTTTATTATTATTATTTTTTTCTTGTTATAACTTGGAAATGGCTAAGCAATATAGCTGGAATTTTTTCATATCTTTTACAGCTAAACTGGTAGTTTTTATGCTACTATTCATTCCTTAAATACAATTTAGTAACTGGTTATAAATGCGTTTAGCAAAATTTAAGCTTAATGTAATTATTATTACTATTGTTATTATATTCTAGACTAATGAAATTCATTCTTAGATTAGAGATTGAGATGACTAGCAGAGCTTAGGCTATCGGCTTTGTTGGTGTTTTTTGTCATTTTTATGAAAAAATGCTAGCACAATGAGATTTGAACCCACGTATACAGAGACTTGCTAGAGGCACTTCTTAACAGTTCAGCCAACATTGTAACTTAAAATAATTAAAAAGTGCTAAACGAAACAAAATAATTATTCTTCCATATATAAGTTTATTTTTTCCCACAAGACAATGAAAAAAAACATTTTCATTTTAATTATAAAAGAAGATAAAGCTAGTAATATACGTAGTCCAAGGTATTCTGTTTCATTTTATCTCTGACCATAGCTGAAATGAAAGCAATTTGCAATTTGTACTTATATTAAGGTATGCGGTCATCGTGTCCATGAAAATCTTCAATATGGAATAAAGTACCCTATCAAAGAAAAAGGAACCACATTATGTATCAACTGTAATATTGTTGCTGTAAACGTTGCTAAGTCTAGCAAATAGCAAATGATGCAAGTTTTCATTGTTTATCATTAAAACCACAATTTGTAAACTTTACAAATGAAACATTAAACAAGTAAGAAAATTATGTTCGGCGGTGCCGAATCTTTTATTCTCAACACCGTTATCTTTAAAAAAAGGAGGGAAGAGTAAATTTTAATAGGTAAGCGTGGATAATATTTTTTCTATTTTTTTGGAACACAGCCAGCTATGGAATACCTGTAAAAAATAGACGGAAAACAGATATGCTTTCAGTTTATACTGTAGGCGTGTCCTGTAATCGATTTGGCCCTTTTTCAATTAACGATATATGTGAAAAATTTCCAATGCTTCTTTCAAAATTTGAAACCGATATCTTTATTTTTGCGGCGAGGAAAATATTTATCACAGGCATTGCACAGACAAGCAGGCAGGTCCATGGACATACGGAGAGACGGAGGCGTCTAGGTGATTTCCGAATTTTAGACTGATCAAGAATATATACATTTTATCAAATTTTTATATTCTATTAGAAAGAGTAGGCGTGATCGATTCTTTGCATTTTTTCACAGAGACTACGCGATAAATTTTATAACACTTTATGCTATGACTTATGAGTAATGAGCAAAAAATCTAATTTTTTCTTGCTTCCGAAAGCAGAAGTGTTCTCAGTCTACGTTGTACTAGGCGCGTGCCCTTTGACCGATTTGACCGATTATCAATTTCCACTTGCATGCAAGAACTTCCAATGTTCCAGCCAAATTTTGAAGCTGACATGTTTGTTTTTGCGGTCAGGAGAAGGTTTACCGTGGACATATACAGATGGACAGACGGACATGCTTAAATCGATTCTAAATTTGATGATGATTAAGAATATATATACTTTACGGAGTCTCCGAGGTTTCCTTACTCCCTGACCTTCGATGGTGTGTATAAAAGTGTTTAATTATAACCTTAAACTAGTACAAAAAGACTTGTTAAGAGACAAATACTTGATTTGTCCACCGTATAATTTGGCATAAAGTTTACATTTATTTTGTTTTTTTTTTTTTTTTTAACGAACTAAAATGAATTTGATAATTAATATAAACAGTTGTTAGAACGGATTCGTTTCACATTTCAAATATGAAAATAAACTGAAACTGTATGCAAACACGAAGTAGTACTTTGAAGCCAACGGACAATACGTTTAGTAGATCTGAATAATATTGTTATGAAAGTCACAAACTTGTAAAATGCGGCTGCAATAAATATGGCAAAATCTATTAAAGAGGATATTTTCGCGGTCATAAAAAAGCACGTTTGCAGCTGTCAATGAAAGCAAAGATTGACAAANAGTAAATTAATTTGCGTAAGAAAAGCATGCGTGAGAGTAGAATGAAGGGATTCGTAAGCAAGAGCAATCGAGCAATCTTTTTTTGTAGCATTATGCGTAATGCAAATAAAATCCGCCAATGATTGTAATGATTGATAAGATGTCGTCGATTGGCATATCAATTACTATCATTCATTTTTTTCCTTAGGAAATCGAGCAATCATCTTGTAATGCGTTTGTATTTGAATTTCAAAAGATCTTGCATTAAAATTGATTGCTAACAAAAAAGAAAAATCAAAAATTGTGTACAACAAATTCTATTTAAAGCATTGTCTAGCGTTATCCGCCAGATTTTCTTATTTTTCTGATCAAATATGAACTCCATGTGAAAGGAATTCCATAATCTTTTGAACCCATCCAAACATTACGTCAAATCAATGTTTAGTAATAGAAGAGAAAGCGTTGCTTACTTAGGAGGCTTTAACATTTGAGCTGAACACATAAACAAATAGGAAATAGTACCTATTGACACTTTTCACTATGATGCTCCCTACTTTGGAGCAAGAAGTGAGGTTTTTCTGAACCCTTTAGATATATCAACCCTTTAAGATATATAAAAAAAACTAGAAAGGTTTTATTTCTTAAAAATTTCTTATAACGTGGGTTGTACATTGTAATTTTTGTCCAGCTACAAGCGCTACTGTGCATAATGAATAGTAACAATAATTTTTTTTTTATATTTTTCATAGCATAAGGCGTGGTTTTGTTTTTCATTTATGTTTATATTTTCTATTTTTGTTTAATTTTCGTAAGCATTTTGTTTATTTTTCCATTCTGCTTTCTTATCAATTATCTTAGCAAAGACACGTACCAAATGTGAAGTTAGCCCCTTTTTTAGCAAAGAGAAAAGAGATGGCCAGACAAATTGGGAGCTAAATTCGCACCAGTAAGTAATTGAACTATTGCACCAACACATCTACAAATAATAATATATTTTACTATCGCATGCACTCAAGCATTATCATGTGCTTGGCTTTTATACATATTTATCGTAATCGTGCTCATTCGCGCTTTGTTGCCCTCTTGCTCTTACACTTTTGGTTTGTTTACATTTTGCCTTGATCTCCACGAAAATTTTTTTTATATATTTGCAATTTTTGGTTTTTGCCTCGGGAGATTTTGATACCAAAATGTTAGTAGAGTAATGCACCGTTTTATGATATGTAGAGCTTTTGAGTTCGATAATTAATTGCTTCAAATTTTTTTTTGTCTTGACTAACGAAATTTCGTAACAATTTTCCTTAGCAAGAAAAGTCGATTTTTATTATTATTATTTTTTTCTNGAATATTTATTTTATATTTCAATAATATGTGTATGTGTGTGTGTATGTATATGCATATGTGTATGTTATATTATTCGCCTTCTTTTGTTTTTTTACCATTTAAACATATGTGTGTGTGTGTGTACGATATTGTCGCTCTATTTATACTACTATATTGTACTGCTTATTTTGTTTCTTTTTTTTTTATTTTTTATTTTTATTTTTATTGTTTTGTTTTTGTGTTGTGTCTTAATAAAATCTATACCCTACGAGACTATACTATCCGGTAGATTTAAATTGAGCTAATATCTTTCAAATTAACCGGTATTTGTGAATACTTAAAATAGCATAAAAAAAAAGTAAGAAAAGAAAAGAAGAGAAAAAATATATGTAGTACGTAGTAAGTAGTAAGTACATGAAAGCAAGAAAGAGTGCTAAACTATTACGGTCTACCGCAATGCATTATTGCGGATCGTTCGAGAGCGACGATCACATTGATCACATATATTTACTATCATAATACGTATATTTACACTGTGGCGCACATGTGTTTTTAGTTACAAATATTTAACGCAAGAACGTTGATCTATGCCTGCCTATGCATGCATATGCGTGTGCGAACATATTAAAGGGTCTAAGTGTGCAAATTATTATACTGGTGCACTGGTGCGCGTGCGTGTATGGCAAAGGGTAATGAAATCTCTTAGATAGATTTATGTTAGATATTTATGCACTACGCACACACACACATACACACACATACGTGAACATATTATGTACGTATGCGCATACGTATATAAAAGATATGCAAATTATGTAGATGCAGAAAGTGTATAGTGCAAGTAAATAAAGTGATTATCGCAAATAAATAAACAAAAAAAAAAGAAATACAAGACAAGATAAAGACACGCATGGACATGTTTTTACAGAACTAACAGTGAAATTATTGAAAAGTAAATACGTAATTTTATTTGCAATTGCAAGTAAAGAAGAACAACGACCTCCTGGAGATTACTTCCGATATTTAACAAAACAAGCTTTCAAGCGAGTTCTGAAAAAAAAAAAAAAAAAAAAAAAAAAAAAAAAAAAAAAATAACAAAATAACAAAATCAAGAAATTAAGTAAATTGAACATAAATTACGTACATTTTATATTATAATGTAAAATAATTAAAGAATTTAAGAACGGCTTTTGATTAATCATTAAAAGAGAAACAATCCTTGATGCGTTCAGTGGTATATAGCATACAAAAAAAAAAAAAAACTTAACTTTAAATTCAATTCTACTTTAGTTTAATAGTCTTAATGTTAATTGCAAGAAATCAAAGAAAAACGACAATAGGATCAAGTTGAAGTTATTAGGAAATCAGCGTAAAAGATATCTTATTATTATTGGCTCTATTCGTATGTTTTATTTAAAAGTATTGGAATCACGAATAATTAGTTGAAAAACTTTTCGCATTTTACTATTGTGGAAAGTTGAAGATAAACTGTTATATTGCCATTCATCTTTCAATATATCTAGAAATCAGATTATATGTAAGAGATATATTCTTGACCCTTATAAGGTTTATGTTATTTTAAAAACACAATTTAAATATATTAAATATTAAATTTAGGATCCTTACTATTTATCTTATCAAATCAATGATCTCCGTTCGGTAATTAAATTCAGTCATATTTTAATGTAGGCTGATAATATTAAAATGTTGTTTTTTTCATTTAATTTGGAATCGCATTCTTATTACCTTCAGTCTGATTTAGACAATTTGGTTACATGATGTTCGTGATGTCGAATTAAAACCGTAAAAAAAAAAAATACAAAAAAAAAAAAACGCTCTCAGTCTCAAGGAGGAACTCATTTACTACTGAATATTGCAGCGATTCACAAAAATTGGAAAAATTTCGATTAGTTCATTGATTCAGATTCGAACATAGACTAACTTTAAATCGCATGTTGAGCTCATCATAAATAAAGTTAGATCAGCATCAAGTTTTATTTAAAAAGGGGGTTCTGACAGTTCGAGTATCCTTATGTTAGAAGAAGAAGAAGATGGGAACAAGTTGTAGGTTATAATAATCTATTACATATATATATATATATATATTTTCGATCAGTACATATCATGACTAAGATAATTCCTTTTGTTCGTTGTTTTCAGTTCGGACACCTAAAATGAATAAAAAAAAAAACAAAGAAAAACTGAAACTTACCAATAATATCCAATCTATGCTTACTGAAGAAAATTATGTAATAATATTTGAATTTAAAAAATAATTTTATAATAGATTATGTAATGCTTAAAAAGACAGACCGATATATGGATTATTTGTTGTTTTTACTTTTTCTTATCTTTCCATCTTTACTTTGATATTGTTTAGTATTCATAAAATAAATATAAAAATCTTACATGTATGGGGCGACATACACGCATTCACTGTCCCACGGGCTCAATCAATATAAAGATGTCGCAAACAACTAAGTCATAACTGCTCAAAGCTAACGTTGACTGCGGGCAATTTACATGAAATTCAACGAATAAACAAAAAACAAAAAAAACATCAACAACAAAAACGTTTGGGTAGGTTGTCGTCGATCTCTCCATATTGCGCTCCATATTGCGCTAGTGTTATAAATTTCTTTCACTTTTATTATAGAATATTTACTCAAAAACCACAACGTAAAACGTATTCGTTGCAAATGAATTATTAATAAATTTGTCGAAATTTTCACGTTTTTTAAAGAACAAAATAAGCAATCGTCGGATTTTAGTTAACTTTAATTTTTGTTGAAAAGTAAATTTATGTCTGAAATGTATTATTACAACACATTAAGGAATTTTGTCCTATGATGACATCCCATCCCATTTTATGATGGAATAGCATATACAATAGCTAATAAATAGTTCATAATAATATATTCTTCACATTGTGTCTATTACTTTTAGTTCCTCTATTATCATTTTATCGTGCGAATTGCAATTCTTTTCATTTCACTTGCACTCCTAATCTTTGTGTTGATGATATAGAAAATCTTAAAGTGCCGACTCAATTGAACTTTTCTGTCTAGCTTCGACTGCATAAGAAAAGAGCGATGGTCAAAAGATTATATTTTTCTACTTTTACATTTTTCTTCTTCTACATGAAGTGGAACGCTTAAAACGTGCAACATTTCTGGAGGACTGTCTTTTCATATAAGATCAAGTAAGAAAATTGTATTCGGCTGTATCGAATCTTTTATAGAGTAGGAGACACTTTTATTTAAAAAAAAGGGGGGAATAACAAACTTTTAATAGGTGGGCGTGGCAGATTTTTTTCCGTTTTTATGGAATACCGTCAAAGACAACCAGAGCAAAATAGCCAGAAATCAGAGATATTTTCAGCTTATTTTATAATGTAGGCGTGTCCTTCGACCAACTTGGCCCACTTTCAATACCGACCTACGTACAAGGACTTTCAATGTTTCTGCTAAATTTGAAGCCGATATTTCTATTTTTGCGTCCAGGAGAATGTTTATCACAGACATTACACAGACAGCCAGACAAACAAGGAACATACGGACATTCTTAAATCGATTCTAAATTTGATGCTGATCTCTATGGTCTTCGAAGTTTTCTTTTGATAGTTACAAACCAAATGACAAAATGAAATGTACCCTTCATCTTCGATGGTGGGTATAAAAAAGCGATTACACTACATATTCAATGTCAGTTTCAATTTTTGTTTTGCAATGGTTTGTATCGGTCTAAAACCTGCTTAATGGATGATTTTGTAAACAGTTACATTTAAGTCTTCTATAACACAATGACTTGAAAAATGTATTCATGGTTGCACTTATTCAATATATTAAATTTTATGTCGTTGCCATTTATGAGGCATACCTAATTCCAGATATCAAAGTATTTCCGTAAAAATGAGCGGACAATTAACCGTTACTTCCTGTTAGTTTATACTAAGATTGATATATTTATGTAGAATTTATTTCTGAGACTCCGTATGATGCAATATAGGAATTCATTTAATTTGTATTTATTTCGGACATTCTTATAATGCAACAGTATTTTTCATTTAACGCAATATAAATTAATCACATTTGCTTTACTTTTACGTTTCTCATAACACGGTTTCCATAGAAAGGATTTACAGATTTACTTATAACAATCAATTATATAAGACTTGACTATATTACAAAGAATTAAAGAAAACGTTTTGTCATACTGTTTGGAAAATCCACAGACAGATACTTGGTTGTATCGATTATTATCTTGTATCTCGATAAAGATGAATTTCTATTGCCTAGAGGCAGGTATGTAAAAACTGTATTAAATCAGAATGCAATTAACGCAATTGTATTTGTACTAAAGTGTTATCAAATTTTCCAATTTTCTCAATTAGTGTGAAATTTTGAGTGAAATTAATGAATTATGAAAGTCATTTAATAAAAAAAACCCAATTAAACTTTACGGCTTGATTATCCTGACGAAAATTTGTGATCAGTTTAAAAATTTAGTTGAGTTAAAATATATCTAAGTTCGAGTGGTTCGATGTCGTGAAATATATTCTGCTTGTTTTCAAATTGAATGTGTTAATATTCTGGCATTTAAGGCGTATATATATAATAGATAATATCTCATGTATAATACATAATAATATTGCAGTAAAAAAGGGCCTCTCAGCATTTTTCTTCAGACAAAGTTCATGTCACTGCAGTCGAAATAGTGTGGAGTTCATTTATAATTTTTACAATTTTTAGATATATTTAGAATTATTTAAGGGAGCTCGTTACTTTTCATCTCAATATTCGTCTGATTTCAACGAAATCCCCTACTATCGTTTCCGCTATAATCGTTTTGCAAATCACAAACGCTCTAACTCATTCTGCTAAGGTTATTAACCTTTTGTTGTTAGAATTCCCGGTATAGTTTTCTTAATCCCTTTACATGGTAGATTTTGTGGGAATTCCATTCAATATTTACGTCCACCGCCAGCTGTTAATGCCCTTTATTTTATAAGTACGTCAGACAAAGCATCATAAGATATTTACTTATTTTATCAGTATCTCGTTTTCATAACAATATATCATATATGATATATAATATTTAATACATAATTTGTAATATGATTAGACACGTTAATATTTGAATAATTATAATAATAAATATATTTTTAAAAAAGGGAGTAAATATAACTAAATATAATAAAGAAACAATGAGAATGCAAGTCTCAGTAATAATAATATAAAAATGGTGTATGTGGAAAGAATCTTGTTCATGAGCGTTCATGACATCAGGCAAATATACGACGCACTCATTTCAAGTTTCTTTCTAATTGTGTGCTGACCAGTTGACCGAGTTAAATAACTGAGTGACGAAATGTTTGGGAACGATACCAATTATGCCATAGGTTGTAGGATTTTGTAATTTTCAAATTGTTAGCAATTATGAGCATGTTTTTGAGTGAATCACATCTATTTTAAAACTTGATATATGTACTGATATGAAGAGTATATTTGTCAGATTTTGTTTTTTTATATGAGTTTTTGAGATCTCCAAAATTAAACAAGAACAATCAAATCAAGCCTATAATTTATGTTTATCAAGAACTTCTATTATTTGTTTGAGTTTCTAAAGCTTAAAGACAAAATACAACTGCAACAAATTTGATAAAATGAATCGAATTGAAAGAAAAAATTCCTTTTAATGTGTTAACTATCGCGGCCATAAAAAGGCACATTTGCCACTGTCAATGAAAGCAAAGATTGACAAAGTGTCCCAAAGAAATCTAACAGGTAATGGGATTAATGAAACTACGCCGGGAAATCCAGCAGCTAAGTGTTAGCAGACCCAACCGAAAAGGACGCGGCAGCGTTTCTGATATTCGCAGAGGATTTTGCTCAAACCAGGGGAGTCAATTAAAAATATATGAGAGTGAAGCTAAGCATTAAAGAAATATATATATGTATATATATATATATAGTTCCCCTTAATAAATTTCTAAGAATCATTGGGATTGTAAATATTATTTCGTAAATAAAGAAATTGTAAATAAAAATCGATATTTTTCACGGACTAGAGATGCGAACTTTGTCTAAAAAGAAAAATACAAAAGGCAGTTTTGTAACAATCAGTGATGTCAGAAGTGAGATTGCGAAAAGCAAGAAAGATGGTTAAATTAGAGGATCTTAAAATGGTCCTACTCAAACGAGGGTTGGGAAAAAGGACCCTCCGTACAACTGATAATGAAGCTAAACTAAAGCAACGACTAGGAGAACAGCTACATAAAAATGGAGAGGACCTATCCAATATTTGAATTCCAATATAATGTCGACCGAAATCTAGCTACAAAGTAACTAGCAGGCATAGCAGAAAGGGATACAGCGTTTGTGATATTCGTAAGGTTTATAAGCAGAGCATTTCTCTTAAGACCATTAAGCATTAAAAATATTTGAGAAACAGCTAAACGTTAAAGAAATAGTTCCCCTTAATAATAAATTTCGAATAATTATTGAGACTGTAAATATTACTTCGTAAATAAAGAAATTGTAAATAAAAATCTACGCTTTTCACGATCTAAAGATACGGACTTTGTCTAAAGGAATACAAAATACAAAAGACAGTTTATATTCGATAGCATGCTGGTAGCAAGTTTGATGAGTTCAAATATTAGTTATGAACAAAAAAATTAACAATTTATTTATATTGAAAAGAATATTCAATATCCATAATCAGTTTTTTTGTTAATCGTTGTCATGTTAGTTGACGGATTTAGACGACTTCTTGAAATCGATACAAAATATGATCCATACTTCACATGAATATGTTTTCACATTATTTCTTATAGTTTATGATCAAGCCGATGGTCAATCATCAATGAAAGGATTTGGCCTATTTGGATCATTGGACCGTTTGCTTTAGGCCCGATATTATTCTAACCACAAGTATGGAGTCATTTTTTTCCGTAAATATTTACATACAATCTCTCTTTCTGCGGAAATCGTGGAATTGATATAAATCTATCGTTCTCTCATTTCTAATGTTTAATCGTTTCATATTATTAACAAAACATTAGATGTTGAACATAATTCCAGGTTATTTTCAAAGCAAAGGCATAATTACTATGACTTTTTTTGAGCTTCCAAACGGCCGTCTAAGTTATCTCGCTGAAGTCCGAATAATGTAGTTTGCCTATGAGAGATTGTCTGCCACTGTCTGTCATTTGCAAAAAAAAAAAAAAACGCAACTTTTCTTAAATTTGCAACAAAATGTTGAAAGTGGCAAGAAAATAAAAGTTTTTATATAATATCGTACGATACATGTGTATTTATTACCTAGAACTATATTCATACACTAGAAATCTGAAATGAGTTATAATAATAAGTAAACAATAAATTCTTAGTGTTACGAAAGTAAACAAATAAATAAATCGCTGTTTACGGTTTAGATGTTCCTTTGTACGCTACGCGAGATTCAAAATTGTTTCAATTTCAATAACTGCTACAAATTTTTAAATAAAATCCACATTTAAAAGTTCGCTTTACAAAAACACAACCTGCTTATGATATAACGGGGTCTATACATATATTTATTTATATATAATATATTTTTTTTTATTTTTTTTTACTTATTATAACCACCACCGAAGGTGAGAGGTATATTCATTTTGTCATTTTATTTGTAATACAGCACAGGGAAACTTCAAAGACTTCGCAAAGTATATATATTTCTTTATATATCTTTATTAGTATCAAATTTGGAATCGATTTAATTATGTCCGTCTGCTTGTCCGTCTAATGTCTGGGTTAAACATTCGCATCGGCTTCAAATTTGGTAGAAACATTGAAAGTCCTTCGTACGCAGGCAAGCTATTGAAAGTAAGTCAAGTCGGTCAAAGGACACGCCTGCAAATATAAAATGAGCTGAAAGCACCTCTGCTTTCGGGCTGTTTTGCTCATTGCTTGTTGTTTATTGCTTATTGCTCATAGAGTGCAAAATAAAAATCTCCCTTAGCATTTCATAAAAATAGAGAAAATCTGCCATATCCACCTACAATATTACACCTTAATTGTTTCCTCTATTTTGAAGCTAAAGGTGATGGATATAAAAGATTCGGCATAGCCGAATATAATTTTCTTACTTGTTTTTGTTTATAAAGATCGTAAGTTCAGAGCAATCATCGACTACAACAATATATTTTTTTTTCACACATATTCTACAATGATTAAGAGAGAAGAACCGGTTAAAAATTCCTTGAACGCTTTTATATGATTAAAAATATTTTGCAGAAACTAACATTTGCGCGAAACACATCTGATTAAAGAAATTGAAAAAAAAAAATATCCTTAAAAAATGAATTAAAATTTTTAATTACATACC
>KK351028.1:154928-164950 GCA_000671755.1 Glossina brevipalpis | reverse complement strand
ACTAGAGTTTTTTGCAAATAGAGACCAGGAGGCATTTTGAAGTTACCTTTAAAATGGCAACAAATCATACAACAAAACGGTGCATATTTGACCCAAATCGGACAATCCGAAGCATGTTAAATAATGTCCTGAAGTTCATATAAAAATAATGGATTTCTTTTTCCCCAAACTAATATATTATACAATAGCGGCGTTTGTGGCTAACTTAAGAAATAACTGAGTACATTGAGTAGATTTCCTTATAAAACAATTTATTTCATTATCTAGAAAATGTGATTAATATGTTCATTCTTCTATCCGAAAATATGATTTACAATTGTAAATTATAATCAATTAGAACGGATTCGATTATGATATAGTTCTATGAGAATTAAGTAAAACAAGCTGATTACATCAGGAAAGTCAAGTTGAAGATCACTCTATAGAAATATTAGAGAAGCTTTGGACTGAAGATTACATTGATAAGTAAAACTGAATTTTGCAAAAAAATAAAAAAAATCTTTTTTCTTACATACTCTTGGTTATTATTGGCCGATTGGTCTCTATTTCACAAAAAGATATCGTAAGTAACTAATAGCTGGTATCGACTTAAGTTAGTTAAGTTCTATATATGATTGCCTACGAGTATGAATTGAACGAATGAAATGAACAAATATTCAGTGTTTACAGTATCTCAAAAGTTTGTCACGTTAAAGACATGCGTAGAAAATAATATCAGAATTTTTTTCTTACCGAATTTGACCGGTGTTTAAATTTATGATTTTTGTTAGTTTTGAGAGCTTTTGAGGGTTTTCGTTAAACGGTAAAGATCCCTTAAATTTTCAAATTGTTTTTTCATTGCATGTGGCGGAATGCTGATAATTTCTTCAGACGATTTAAGAATTATCAAAGGCAAACCTAAGAAATGGTAGCTGGCTGACCTTCAACAGCTACGAAACTGATTTTCAAAAATGATCGTATGAAACTTATAAAATTGACTAAAGAGATGAATATGTCTTTTAGATGGATTCGATAACATTTTGCGGTCAATTTTGGTTACTATGAACGAAAAAGCTTTTAAATAAAAACTTTAATAATGTGACCGAGAAACATCGTATACACCCAATTATTAATGAAATTCAATATATCATTTCAAGAAATTCTTTCGAGGACAATTGAAATATACTATCTTATACTTTGATTATAAGTTGGATAGTCAAAAGAAATATTGAACCTTAAAATACCAAAAATCATGTACTAATTTAATTTATTGAATTCATACATATATGCGTATTGATACCTTTAGTAGCGTCAGGTAAAAATAATACGAATTTTGAAGTTTTTTTTTTTTTAATTTTGGGCATACTCATCAAATGCTTAAATGATTTTTAAATTTAATTTGACATAAATTGAAAGGGAAAAATTAAATGTGAAATTTAGTTTTTAATGATAATGATGACGTACAACCAAAGATGACCAAAATGATGCCAATACATAATAAAAAGACATCAATTTTACAAGTGCTTCTTCAATGCATAACTTTATATATGTTTGACAAGCTTAATATTGTAATAACGAATGGAATTTGTCGCTTGTTGTTTGTTCATTAAATTGAAAGGAAATGAAGTATAAGAATAATTGCGATTGATCGAGAACTTCTTTTTGCAACGACCTTGAATAATCAAAGATTTATAAACAAAATACATCAAACGCATACAATTATTCATGTGAAACAACAACTAAAACAACAATAATCAATAAACGCAAATCGAAACGCTTGTTCTTTGCATTTAGAAAGCGCAGTATTGCCTGCCAGTAGTTTACAATTGTTGGGATCCTATCTACGCAGTTTGTTAAGATGATTCATTTGCAAATATGCATAGAAACAAACAAGTACTTACAAAGCAATCATAATGATTGAAAAAAGAAAGAGGAAAATAATATTTGTTGTTTGCTTTTAAAAATCCTTTTAAATTATCTTATTGAATTGTCTTGAGCATGTAAACAGGCAGCAACAAGTTATAATGCGATTGAAATCGAAAATAACTATGGGGGCAAATAAAGTCACTAAGACTACTTAATATAGTGCATAATGAATTTTAGATACCCATCATTCGCACTTTTGTATTTATTCAAAGATTATTGGGAAGCACGTCCAACATTAAATAGTTTCCTTCTATTCTCGATTGAAGTCGAAGTATGTTTGAAAAGAAAATAAAAATTATTTCGCTTATTTTTTTGTTACGAATACATTAGTAAGAATGGTTTAAAGAACCACTTTTATACATGCACGTGCGAACTGAGCTTAGAAATTTTTCAAAAACTATCGATTGTTATTATAATTTATGACATTTGTGCCTATTATACGATATACGTACGTATATATAGAAATAGTAGTAAGTTTCCTTTACATATATCATACGATTAATGCAATCTTCGATTTATATTTCAATGAGATACAAACAAAACTATAAACTGTATGAAATATCTAAACGTGGCAGTGGGTAGTATAAAATCAAAATAACTATAATCGTCAAAACAAAAGCAACGTGACACAGCTTAAAATATAATATTCTCTCCTGGCTTCCGTCTTGACGTCTAATCATACGACCGCCATCATTTACACCATACATTTTATTTATTTTTTTTTAGCATTTTGTAAATAAAATTCTATGACACTCAGCAGACTGGCACTTAGCTATTATCTATATATACATGTGCATACCTATGTATATATATATATATATATAGAAAATATATATATATATATATATAGAATATATAGAATATATAGAATGTATATATATATATATATATGTATTAATATGCATGTATATATATATGTAAAATATCAGAGTGCACGTAAACGTAGTATAGCATTGAAGTGCAGAGACGAGATAACCAATAGCTTGGTCTCGCTGTATCTCTCAATATGAATATAATAGAATGTTACACAGTGGGAATCAGTGTGTTCGTTGTATTACAACGTAAAATGAAAAACATTGATTACAGTTTGTGCAAGCACAGAATAAGAACAAATAAATATAAAAAGCACTCTTGGAAATGTAATTTTTTTTTTATATATATAACCATTTCAGTGTGTTCAGTAAGTCACGCAGTTTAAAGGTCAGATTAATAATTTTTGTAAATTGCATTAACTTTGCTATTTCGTTTGTAATCTAAAAATTATTGAGCCCTCCTAACATACCTAATCGATGAATATAAAGTTATTATAGCTGTCCCTTAAATATTTTTATGTGTTACCTTACATTAATAATAATTCTCTCTTTGCAAAATTTAAGTAAACTCTTTTAAATTTTTACCAAACAGCTTCAATTCGACACCAGCCTACACACAGAGTAATCATTACGAATATAAACATCAACAGTTTATACATATAAGCGTGGATTGATTAAAATTATTTACCTAAAAATATATCATTAATAGATTTGTATTAAATTTAATCTCATCAGCAGATCGATCGTAGATATTTTCATTGTAAACTTTTACTCCAATAAATATTCTTTTAGTATTTCGTATTCATATTGTTTGTAGCAAAAAGAGAGAGAGAAAGAGTAGAAATCTTATTTTACTTTTCTTTTTTTTTTTTGTTCGTTTTTGTTACTTCTTACTTTTTCTATTTTGACAATTAAAGAAAGAGGACGAGTATAAAAGGGGCGGAAAAACCACGTGATAGTATCCGCTGAAATTGTACGTCAGGTCACTTTATTAGTAAGAATTTATTGCAATTGTTTTGATTTTTAAACTATTTTAATATTTTAACTGAAGTATTTGTATCAGTTAGGCGACCATGTCCATTTCTTAACTTTAGTTGTCAAAGTTGGCATTAAAATATTTATGACATTTTTCAACTCTCTCTCTCTCTCTCTCTCTCTCTCAATTTTTACAATTCCAAAAAGCAACGCAATTAATCGATAAGATTAAGGCTATTATGTATATATTAGCAACCTTCCGTAATGTAAAAATATATGTACTTCTTGCGATTTCTCAATAAAGTTTTCGGTTTTCATCAAGGGTCTTATACAATTAATATACTGCTACTTATATAGCAGATGTAAAACTGCACTATAAATTTAACGTAATGACTGTTTTACTTCTAGTAAAGTCGTTGTTTCACTTCATTATCATAGCGTCTGACATTCCATCGATTTAATTGAAATAAATATTAGTTTGGGGAAAAAGAAATCCATTATTTTTATATGAACTTCAGGACATTATTTAACATGCTTCGGATTGTCGGATTTGGGTCAAATATACACCGTTTTGTTGTATGATTTGTTGCCATTTTAAAGGTAACTTCAAAATGCCTCCTGGTCTCTATTTGCAAAAAACTCTAGTAGTCGATTTTCACAATCCTCCCTAGATTCCAATTTTCTATCATTAAAGAAATTTTGCAATGCAAGAAAAAGATGATAATCGCTTGGTGCCAAGTCCGGACTGTATGGCGGATGCATTAAAACTTCCCAACCAAGCTCCCGAAGTTTCTGGCGAGTCACTGTAGATGTGTGTGGCCTAGCGTTGTCCTGGTGGAACACGACACCTCTCCTGTTGGCCAATTCTGGCCGTTTCTGGTCAATCGCTATCTTCAAACGGTCCAGTTGTTGACAGTCGAGATCAGAATTTAGCGTTTGGCCATATGGAAGCAACTCATAATAAATAATCCCCTTCCAGTCCCACCAAATGCATAGCAAAACCTTCCTGGCCGTTAGTCCTGGTTTGACCACCGTTTGAGGTGCTTCACCGCTCTTTGACCACGATCGTTTTCGCACAGGGTTATCGTATGTGATTCATTTCTCATCTCCAGTCACCATTCGTTTAAGAAATGGGTCTATCTCATTCCGTTTGGCCAAGGCTTCGCAGATGGAAACTCGATCCATCAGGTTCTTTTCTGTTAATTGTGTGTGGCACCCAAACATCGAGCTTCTTTTCGAATCCAGCTTTGTATAAATGGTTTAAAACTGTATTATGGTCGATTTTTAGCTCCTGGGCGATGTTACGACTGCTAACATGCCGGTCAACTTCGATCATTTCTCCGATTTTATCGACATTTTCGACGACCGGCCTACCTGTGCGAGGTGCATCTTTAACATCAAAAATTCCTGAACGGAATCTATGAAACCAAAATTGCACATAATTGGCTGTTACAGTATCGGAACCATAAACACCATTCACAATTGTAGCCGCCTGGCTTGCATTTTCGCCTTTGTCAAAGAAAAACTGTAAAATGTACCGAATTTTCTCTTTGTTCACTTCCATTTTTAACACGCTGTAACTCACAACTGAATGCACCAAACAAAAAACAACAAAAGAATTTTTTTTACTGCGAAATGTCACCTTTCCAACGAGCATAAATCTGAAATTGTTTGATCGATACTTTACGAGAAATCTACCAGTGTAGCCATCTACCGCAAAAATAATGGATTTCTTTTTCCCCAAACTAATATATAAACACAAATAAATAGAAGAAACAAAAAGTTGGGTTTACCGTATAGTGAATTTCGAATGTCCAACACTACAACAATTTTTTTTTTTAAGTCGTGATTATTCATATTTTCTTTTAAATAGATCTAAGCAAAGATCATAAGTATAAAATTTTCCATAACTATTTTCTCGTTCGTGAAAGTCATACTGTTAAGTGACAAGCTGTCGTTGTTTCCAAATACGATGCTTCCCATTGTAATAAGAAAAGGATACAGCAAGTTGTCTGCTGTCTAAAAAATCTCACTATTATATAATGGTCCGTGAAGTTCTACGACCGGTACGCAGTGCAAAGACAAAATTAAAATATCGTCCTCTTTAAATAGATGGTATAATAGCTTTTCTATTTATGTACTTTCATTTATGCCTAAATAATCCGATAGAATTTTTGAAAGAATGTAAAATAAAATATTTAATTTTTATCGACCTTTTCAGCGGCCGGGAAGCACGAAATCGTGCCGAAAAAAATCGACGTGATAGACTAAATGGCTCAATACAAGAATTATCAACTTTGGTTCCTCATGTAGCCGAATCGCCCAGACGTGTCGATAAAATAGCGGTCTTGAGATTTGCTACACACGGCTTGCGTCTAAAACATGGTGAGTCAGTTTATTTTTAATCCCGGCACTGGTGCGATTATTTAAATTTATTTCTTTGAAATCATTGTAACTTTACAGTATTTGGCAAAACTAGAAACAACCATTCTCCTCAAATAACTGATGCCTTAATGAAATTATTGGATAGTTTTTTTTTAACATTAACTTGTAATGGACAAATTGTTTTAGTCTCCTCTAGTGTTGAACAACATTTAGGGCATTGCCAGGTAAATTTCCTTTTAAAATAATATTTTGCGTGACGTTTCCACCAAAAACTCGAAAGAGCTCGGTCTTGATGTGAAAGCTTATTTAGAATATAAATTTTCTGTGTCTTAGGCGGATTTATATGGTCAAAATATTTTAAGTGTAACACATCCCGAGGATCAAAATATGCTTAGGCATAAATTAATACCCACTGATCTAGAGAGTCTCTTTGATATACACTCAGATGATCAAACTGATGAGCCCAGACCACGTACGGAAGCCGAAGAGGAAGAAATTGATCGTAGCTTACGAGAGGACAAACGCAGTTTTACAGTTAGGTAAGCCAAATGTTGAGACAACCGAATCAGTCAAGTGATCGCGTTTTACTTAATATTTGGCAGATTAGCAAGAGCTGGCCCTAGATCAGAGCCCACTACTTATGAATTGATAAAAATTGATGGTAATTTTCGACGAAGTGATATGGCCCCTAGAGGTTTCAACCCAGGATCATGTACCGCAAATATGCCCCTAAAGCGTCGAGGTCGTAATCGAGAGGATGCCTTACCACTGCATACAATAAGTGGAAATGATATTGTAAATGCGCTTTATTATAATTGAATTGCTTATATATACTCTAAAGCTTTATATATAGGAACTAATAGCTGTTGCTCGCATTGTTAGACCGCCTACCATACACCGTTCTATTGAAACTCATAAATTAGAGTACAAAACTCGCCACTTAATTGACGGACGTATTGTTGACTGTGATCAACGCATAAGTATCGTAGCTGGCTATATGAAAGATGAAGTGCGAAATCTTAGTCCATTCACTTTCATTCATCAGGACGATGTGAAATGGGTCATTGTGGCTCTACGACAGAGTAAGTAGACTTTATTGTTTGATTTTAACTTTAATTTTCCAATTTGAAGAACATTTATTCGTATACCTATACAGTGTATGATTGCAATAGCTCGTATGGCGAGTCTACTTATCGTCTTTTTACGCGGAACGGTAAAATCATTTATTTACATACAAAAGGCTTCCTAGAAATCGAAAAAGAGACCAATAAAGTACATTTTTTTACCTGCGTTAATACTCTACTGGATGAAGAAGAGGGAAAACGACGTGTAATGGATATGAAAAATAAATTTTCAATTATTATTAATAAGAAAATACCGCAATCATCCGCTGATGTACCTGCCTCTGAAAATCCGCAACAGCTAGAAAGAGCCGTTTTATGTCTAATTCAGAATTTACAAAAAACACCTTCTGAGGAAGAAGATACTGAATGCTTGACGACAATCAACTCTACAAAATACAAAAATTGTAACTACGCTCCGAACGCTGAACATTTGAATTTAAACAGGACGCAAATACGTTGCACTAAAACGCCACCAATAGCACTAGTACCTCCTGCACCTGAAACGATAAAAACATCAATTGTAAAAAGTGTGGGAGTTGTTAAGCTGACTGCAGCAAAGTATATATGCGTCGATGATGTGCAACAAGCTGTAGATCGAAGTACAACTACCAACTCAAAAACCATTGACGATGAGAACTCATCAGAAGTCTTCTGCAATGATGAAGGCGTTAATAATATAAACTTTGTAGATGAGCCAGCGTTACTGGGACGTAAACGAAAGTTTAGTTATACCGATTCAACGCCAGACCCTTATGACTACAGTTTACCAATACAACGCAGAGGTAAAGTGCCATATATAGTTTTTAATAAAATTATTCATTTATTTTTTTTTTTTTTGTTTTCTTTTTTTTTTGTGTTAAGCTATTGAAAGTGTGCTGTCGAACTCTTTGCATCAACTAGATAATAGACTAAATCAGCAACTATGTGCTGCAATCGAGATAAGCGACCAAAGACAGAAAAATGAAATACCTCATACAAAAGAACGTATAGCAGATATAATGGTAATGTTGCTAACAAATGTTAAAAGCTGTTGTTGTTCTTGTTTTGTTATGCCCACCACTTAAGAATAGTGATATGTTCATTTTGTCATATTGTTTGCAGTATTCAGTAGGAAATTTCAGATACACCACAAAACCTTTATATTCTTGATTAGCATTAAGTTTAGAATCCATTTAAGCATGTCCGTCCGTCCGTGTGTCTGTGGTAAACATTCTCCTGGCCGCAGAAATGAAGATATCAGCTTTAAATTTCACCAAACATGTTAGAAGTTCTTTCATCGCGAGTGAATTCGAAAATAATCCAAATCGGTTAAAGAACACGCCCATAGTAAAGTATAAACTAGGAGCACCTCTGCTTTTTTGGTTTCTTGCTAATTAGTCGTAAACTACAATAGATATATTATGAGGCTGGTATTAAAAATAGGCGAATTCGGTCAAGTGACCCGCGTACAATGCAACGTAAAATACGATAACCTCTGTTTTCAAAAGAAAAAAAAAGTGTTTTTTGCTAATTACTCATTCAGCAGATACAACTACATTTTCCACGTATATTCTATGAACGATTATGTAATAACTGAAAAAAAAAATGGAAAAATCGACTGCACTCACTAAATTTTATTGAATATCGAATTTCCACTTTCTTAAAGCAGGAAGAGAGAAGGAAGCTTCACAAACACCATGAAGTATATGTATTCATGATCAATATCGAATTCGGAATCCATTTATACGTCGTTCGTCCATATGTGTGTCTATCGATCCCTCTGCTTAACTGTGTAACATTTCGATCAAAAACGTTAAAATATCGCTTTCAAATTTGGCAAAACTCGTACACACAGGTTGACATTGAATCAGTGAAAGGGCAACATATTTGGTCATACTCATACTCTTAAATTGCAAAGAATACACAATAAAAATTCCCACGTGTATTCTATAGGAATGATAAAAATCAGTTATCCTTTTTAAATGAAGCTAATGAGTATAAATAATGCGATTACAGCCAACTATAAACTCCTTATTTGTTTTTATATATACTTAATGTCGGAAAAAGTTACTTATAACATGTCTATGACATTCTATTCACGAACTGTTAATTACTTTCCAGAGAATAAATTGAAAAGTGGGCGCAATTGTGGACAAAATCTTACGATTCAACCCTCCTCATCCTTTTTGAATGACAAAAGGTTTCCACATTTCGAAGGTTCATATTCGGAGCATCTAACCCTTTCTGAACTTCTTGAAGAAGATAATTGTCAACAAAATATTTAATTTATTAAAACAACTACACTAACCATCTAGTCTATCAAAATATTTTCAAAAATAAACGCGATATTTGTAGTTAGTCCTAACAGCTGGTGCTCGCTTCCCTTTATTCTAAGAATTTATTTTTTGGTCGACATCGTTTATAATTTGTGTACTTGTGCAAGTGCCCATCGAAAGTTATGTTTATATACATATCTATCATCCACGAATAGTATTATACAATATCGGATATAGGAAGTAATGCTACAAAATGCTGTAATAAATTCGCTGTTCCGTTCATAAAACCTTAGAAATATGCAAGAGAGAATTTGAAATGATTAGTCCCGAACATTTCCCAAACTGAAATAAGTAAATTGAATCCATTAGAGACATTTTATGATTCAAAGTTGAAGGTCTTTATCTTTCTTCTCTTCACCATAGGAAGAAAAGGTTATAATAGGTTTACCATTTGTTTTGCGATATATGTCAGCAACTCCTTAAAGTACAGATCTCTCCATTTGTCGTCTTTTGTTGGAACACTCACAATTTTAAAAAAAAAAAAAAAAATGAAACATTTCAACATC
>KK351028.1:133164-154886 GCA_000671755.1 Glossina brevipalpis | reverse complement strand
AAAAAAAAAAAAAAAAAAAAAAAAAAAAAAAAAAATAGCTGGTTCACTGTATACATACTTGATAGCAACTATTGATCGACTTCTTCGTACAAATACTTACCAAAGCCATATAAATCTTCAATACGTGAATGGTCAAAAATGCAGAAAAAAAAAAGTAAAAAATTTATTTTCGACCACAATTGAATGTTTTTATATTCTGCGCCTTCATTGTAAAAAAAAGAAGAAAAAATCGCAAAAAACTAAAATTCGACACCCTACAATAATGTGTGGGTATGGCTGATTTTATCATTTTTATTGAATACGCGTCGAAATTTTTATTGTATAGTTATTTATTGCAATTTATAAATAATGCGAAAAAGCTCATTAAACAGAGTTGTTATTTACGCAATGCTCTGAATCTGTCTTTTCACTGATTTGTCCCATTTTCATAATATATCTAAAATATGTCCCCCCCATCCTGCAGTGATGGGTATAATAACATATCGTCTTGCAAGTTAGTAGAATAATTCTCAGAGTTGTTCAAAAACTTTCGGTAAAAACAGTGTTTATTGATTAACTAGCACGATCATCATTAATTAAATAATTTTCAAATTTTCTGTATTAGTTTGAGGCATTAATCGTCGTAAAATGTTCAAGTTCACTTATTAATTTACAACAAGATACTAGAATTTTTTAATTTTAATTCGCGTCTGTTTTTTTATTTAAGTAAAATATATTTAATTTTTTTATTTTTATTTTAGAAAGAGTATAAGAAACAACGAGATATATATTTTAATATTACAACGGAACTCGAGCTTCACAAGCAGGCTGAGGCTAAAAATCTACCGGCAGTAGACATTGAACTGAATAATGAATTCAGTAACGATACGAATTTACCGCCATGATTATTTTATTATTTATTTCATTGTTGTTGATTAACTCTGTAACTTAAAGAATTCAGTATCGTATTAATAATGAAAGTACTAGTAAGAAGTATTCTCTCCGTTCGTTAAAAACGTTTGCAGTCAGAAACGTTGTCCGAAAATATGTTATGCATTTGCACACGTAAAGAACTGAAATAACTATAAAAACTTAATAAACGGCGAACAGTATAAAAAATGGCGTAGCTTTTTCCTTACAATTTCTAATAATATCATTTTTATCAAAATTTCGCACCACTGTCAGTTGTTTGAATTTGTTGTAATATTTTTCACAAATGAAATATATTTATATTGTTTTAAAGCTGAACATATAAAATTTTTTAAAAATTTGTATATTTTTTGCCTTAGAAAAAATCTTTAATCGGGAGGAGAGTTAGCAACTTTTTTGAAACCTCATATTATGAGTTGCTTGTTTCAAAAAAAAAAAAAAAATGAAACATTTCAACATCTCCAACCTGTACTTAGGGACAACTAACTGTATGTGGTATATGAAACAAATGTTATATGTGCACAGCACACATTTTAAATCGTTGCTTTATAATCACTCACTTACAAATAAAAATGACAACGGATTTTATTACATTTTTCTTAATCTTAAATTATTTAATTAAATGTAATCTATATTTTCGGACAGAGGGAATGAAAAATAAAAAATAGCGAGGCTTCCTATTGAAATACGTTAATCATGTTTTAGATATTCTCTAGAATTTCTTTAAAAATCAGGAAATGTAATAAATCAAAAAGAATTATAAATAATTTAGGTAAGAAACTCTATTCTATGTATAATTGAATATCTAGTGAAATTAGAAAAAATTTTTAAAGAAAAAAGCTCATATTTATTTATGAATGCAACAAAACCGATCAAATTTTAGATACATCAGAAATCAAAAAAAAAAAAAAAAAATAATCATTTCAATGAGTTGAGTTTTATTTATTTCTTTCTTAACATGTGAAAGACGAACATAAACTAACTAACTCTCAACAAGGTTAACGGTTTCAATTTCTTCAAAAAACAAAACACGAAAATATTTTCTAAATTTTACGTAATTATGTATTTTTATTACATATATATTTTTATAAATCTTACTTTTACGGCTAAATAGTTTGTATTTTTAAGGTAAAAAAAAAAAAAAACAAAAAGAAAAACGTAATGAAAGACTGCTTTATATTAATATATAATTCTATTAAAAAAATAAATATACACGTATATATATATATATATGAACACTTCAAATTACACTAGTGAAACTTAAATGTTTGTATGCTGATTTCATTTAATGAATGTTTTAATCCCCAATTTGTCGTAGACCTTACTGTTGTTGTTAATACATAAATTTATAAGAACTCGTAATGCGATATAAAAATGATTAATTAGAATTTAGAAAGAGTTCGCATTCATATATTAAGATTCTCTAAGATAAGTTTTTGTCATTTTTTATGTTTTTAATTTTTCTTTCAAGAACGTTTTATTCGTAGCTTACCCCCCCATTGTACATGTAATAGGTAGTCTACGTGATATTATTGGGCCTAATAATATATTTAGCGTTAATTAATGACAAAAGTCGGTGCACGTAAATTTGAATTGAAAGCAAGTAACAATCTGTGAATTTTGTAACTTCTGAAAAGTTGAATATATTTTACGTTATCTAATATGTACAAATGTTAACTTTTTTTTCTTTTTTTTTTTTTTTTACTATGAATCCTATCATACTAAGTATCCCACAATATGATAAATTTGTCTCTTAAATGTATAAAAGAGTTTAATGATTGATCTATTAAATATTTGTTTTGCCTTTGTTTTCATTTAAAATGTGCTAGAAAAGAGAAAGAAAACAATAATAAATATAAAAAACAAACACAAATCTGAACTTAATTATCTGTAGTTTTTTTATGTCTCATTTTATGTACTAAATGCTTTCAAACAAAAAAAAAGTTGCATCAAAAACGATCGATATTTCTTAAATATTAATCAAAGTTTTTTTTTTTTTTTTAGCATTAAAACAATGAGTTTAAATTAAAAATGTAACAAAACATTCGAAGGCATTAGAAGAAAATTTGTATTTTTGACAAAAAGAAAAACTCGGATAAAAACTTAAATGAAAAAAAAAAAAAAAAAAAATATCCTTACTATATAAAAGTTGAAAAGACGTTATAATACATTTCTATTTTAACGCAAAGCATATGTAACGTACCATTCAATTTTAATTAGTTCACACTTTAGGCGCATCAACGTGTGTTGTCATCGATGCTTCTGCTTCTTTTTGGTAGGCATCGTCCTAGGAGAAAATTCCAGGTTCTTTTTTGCCACGAATTGTATATATCGTATATATCGCTTTAGCAGAATTCGTTGATCGCTGTTAAAACACGAATATATTTTTTAATAATAACTTTCACACGAAGGCTCTTAAGCCTCATAAGCAGCCACACTTGAACATTTCTTAATTTTTATACTGTTCACCAGACATCAGTGTTAGAGATTGTTTTAAAATGATCACTTTGCTTTAAATCGCGAATCCAATTTTCTTATATATACTTACTAAAATGTATTTCAAATTTTCCATAGACAAATTCATACATAGCCAGCAACAAATATCAGCGCTTAACACTTGTGTCAAATATCAAGACTTGATGAATTTTTCTCTTGTAAACAGCACCGAATGCTATCATATTATTGGATCGATTGCCTTAAATCGAAGAAATATTAACGTCAACCGTAGTGTTGGGTCAAACTTAATGCTTACCATATCTGAGCTTCCTCTTACATTTAGTTTAAGTTTCACTGATCTATAATTGGTTAAAATTTTTGCTTATTCATTAAAATGACTTTACACGTTATTTGGTATCATAGTCGGGCAAGACTCTGCACCACTTCGCTTAATGCAACTCTTGCACTCTACACAACGGGCCCAAAGGTTATGTGATTTGGTTTAAACTTAACAAATAATTGTTGTCAAAAATCTTCTTATTTCTTAGTATTTTCATAAAAAATTTTTCATTAAAAATTAGACATTGTTATCATATAAAGGCTTGTTTTTTTCATTTTATTATTATTATTACTATTACAATTTCAATGATCTATCACAGAGTGGATATGCTCTATTATAATATAAGCACAATAAGTGATGGACAGAACGAAGTGGGAAGACAGTGTTATGGTTTCACCGAGCATTCACTGTAGCTGCAGCCAAAGTCTAATTATAATTAAAGTACGTACTACCTACCACACATGGATAATTGAAGCCGATAACGGCAACTTGATAGTCGCACTTCTTATCCATTACATTGTGACATAATCTATGGGAATGAAGTCCGAACATAAATTTTTATGTTAAACTATTGTTATGGATCTACTTTCATAATAAAATACTAAAAATTAGACTTTTTGCCATACGAAGACTTACTTTTCCTAGGAACGATTATATATAAAAGAATTAAAAAAATTAACGTACGGCAAATCAAATTATTATATCGAAATACTGTTACTCAGCAATTTTTGATAAGAAATTTAAAGAATTGTAAAATCTCTTTTATAAAAAGGCTTTTGCAGAATAAGGCGTTATACGTGGAGTGGTCGCAAAAATGATACAATCCAATTCATTTTCAATAGAACTCGTCTTTGGGACAAATTTCGTCAAAGTATTTTAAGAATCGTGATCTCTAGGTTGAACACAAAAGTACGTGGATACTATAGATTCGAAATGTAGTTATGAATCTAGTGATATAATGAAAGTTGAGTACTTCTTAAATTCTTCTCGGTGTCACTTCACGCTAACTTAATTTACACAAAATGTGTAAATAATATAATATTTAAATAAAGTAGTAAAATTTAGGAACAAACTTGAAATTTTTATTAGAGTAGAAGTGTCACTCTTATATAATATCGATAGTAAATTTCGATTAATTAATTTTTGATAGAGTTCGTATATATATATTGTAAATCTTATTTTGAAGAAAATACTACGAATTCGTCCTACCCATCTCTTAAGCAAAATGTGATATAAATAGATTCTTCAATCATTACTTTGTCAATTTCTTAGGTATAATTTCAATAATATCTTAAAAATACATACATTTGTAATGACGAAAGAAAAGAAGGTTAGAGTGAAGAGCCCTTCTTTGTATAAAAGTGGTTTATGTGTATACAGCATTCAAATTTTGAACTTAGTGAATCAAGTTTTTTTTTTTCATTTTTCATTTTGTGTAATTGAAAGCAAAACAAAATGCCCACATTTATTCGTTTTGCAAATATAATAAAATGGCTTTTTGACCACTATGGAACACATCATAAATTCATTGTTAGCAGATAGTAGGTATGTTTGTTTTACTACACTTTGTATCGTAGTAAAAAAGAATTATTTTTTACTTATTTGAAATAATATACAATTAAATAATAAACAAATTAAATAAAATTTAAAAAAATTTCAATTAGAACTAAAGGTACAAGTGGTAAAGTACCGCCTCTTACAAACCATCAATAATATAATATAATAACCAATATAACCGGCGAGGCACATACAACATATTAGTTTGGGGAAAAGGTAATCCATTATTTTCCAATTCGAAATGTTAAATAAAGTCCTGAAGTTCTTATAAGATTGGATGGATTACCTTTTCCCCAACCTAATATCAGCAACAATATAATCAATCAACTATATACTATACTTTCTACGAAATTCCTGCAGTCGTACATTTACGCGAGTGTTGCAAAGCTTCTTAATCTCATAAGCAAACCTACGCATATTAATAATTGATTTGATATCTACAGGCAAGGAATACCAAATTATTACAGTGTTAATAAACAATAGTCTTGAAGATACAAGGTTGGATGAGCGACGTGGAGATTCTGTCATGCTTGCTTATTGTAAACGTATTTCACAAACTTGTTAATCACAAGTTGTAATTTGCTTCCTGATACGCAGGCAAGGTTTCCATATATATTGATGCTATAAGTTACTATTGGAGTAACAAGACTCTTGACTACCCCTAATTTGGTTGCAACAGGGACAAAGTACGCTAAGAGTCAAAGTTTGCTTGCAGTGTTGTGTATTTTCATTACTATAAAGTTGATATAATCGTCAACTGTCAGTCTAGAATTAATTTTAAGTCCAAAATTTCTCACTTCATTTACTATTTTCATTAGCACTCTTGCAATCCAAACTCTTGACAGGAAGCTGCCGTAAAAAGTTGATTGGCATATAACGATACCTTTGGTTTAAATTCTGCATACCAGACCAATATGCAATCCACTCAAGATCAATATTAATCGAATGAGCCACCGCCATCTGCTAATCCACGAGGACGAAAGAAATACATCTGCTCATCATAAGCATACAAATAAATATTACAGTTTTGACAACAAGCAATCAGATTGGTTGTGAAAATACTAAATATGTTAGAATCGACCCCATAATAGACCCTTGCGGAACACCAGAACTCGTATTCCTCATGTCCAAACAAGTAGTACCAACATAACAAGTAACTGCGGTTGTCTACATAGAATTTAACAAGCCTCAGTGGGACTGAACCTAAACTAAAGCTCTAACTTTCCCGACAGTAAGCTGTGATTGACCACATCAAAGGCCTTAAAGAAATCAATCATGACTAAGTATTAAATTTCCCTTATCATATTCAGAAAAAATGTCTTCCAAAATCTTGAGTATTGCCATGTTACAATGTTACATGTTATAGTCCGACTGTTTAAGACTAAGTAACATTTGAGATTTCATGTATGATCGGCTATTAAGCATTCAAATACCTTGGATACAGCCGGTGAAACTCTTATTGGTCGGAAATCTTCAGGAGAAACGGGTGATTTCCGTTTTCCTAGAAGAGAATAATAACCGCCACTTTTCAACAGTCAGGATGTGTGATCTCCACACATTTTTGTTTAAAAAAAAAAAAAGCCAAAAACCAAAATCATTTTTAAACATGTTTGTCAGCGTAATTATTGGATAGTACCAATAGGTTATTACAATATTCAAATTTAGCAAATTGTAATTTTGCTTATTTTTACTTCCGTGTATTGTTCTTTATTTCTTTTGTGCACTAAAATACGCAATATCGACATTTTCCAATGATTTTTATGTTTTGTTATTCTTAGTTTTTTTGCTTATAAGGGATATATGTATATAAACTAGTTTTAGAATAAAGAAAAGATATAATTATCATACTACGATCAAGATAGTTGTAGGTGCCACAGACAACTGTGATTGACTTAAAATAAACAGTGCGAATAAAAAGACACACATAAAACTAAACATTCTCCTCCGCCAATAAATAAACTCAAAATTTATAATTTAACGCCTGTTCCCAATTATATAAACAACACCATGGTAATCAAACAAACTTGTAGCTCTCTGCTGGCTATAAACTTCCATAGAGAACGCTATATTTTGGTTTCATCCTCTCAACTCAATTCCTGCGACATCTCAACACAAGATTCTTTTATATGCCATAATGTTCAACTTCAATACAACTTCAGCGCCGAAAAATGTAAATGTGAGATAAACCTGTTCAACAACTTCACTTTACCAAATTGCCCGCTGAAGAGATTCACAACAAATGCAACGTGATTAGCCTTAGCCCACAACAACCAATGGATTTATGCATCGTCATCACTAACGCAAGCAACTGCTGTATTGTGATGGAGACATAATCTTACTCAATTTGAAAGGTGCTGGTTTATTAACCATTGAACCCAAATGTATTCTCAAACACGACTCCATCCACATCCCAGGCCATAAATTCATAACAACAACATTGATGTCAGCAAAGACAGGTCTTGGAGTATTGTCAGATCTGTCACAACAAGACCTCATCAATAACAACTCCACCCCAACCTTCAACTATTCATTACTATCCAACCACTATGCTACTCAGCCAACTGAGCTAGCAACAATTCAACATAAGCTGCAAGTCATACAAGCAGCCAGGATTCAGCATCATGATAGCCCAAATCATGATTTTAAGGTAGCATTATAAAAAGAAATTTACGGTGTCACATCAGTCAAAATCACGTCGAGGTCACCAAAATGTAGGTGCCACACACAACCGTGATTGCCTTAAAATAAACAGTACGAATAAAAAGACACACACTTAAAACTAAACAATAATCTTTATATAGATATAATAGAGCCTTTAATACACAGTGGTATGATAACAGTATAGTTGGTTTTATTTTGGAAAAGACCAAGCACTTACTTTTACGAATGAATAGCGACAGCTGAAGAAATAATAAATGTTTAAAAATTATGTCTAGAGCAAATTGTTTGACCAAATCGGGCTCAGAGTGAGAACTGAAAACAACTAGATATAGTCTAGATATCTTAATATCGAAAGGTTCTCAGGAAAATTCGAAATGTCGTTCAAATATATGTTAAAGCATATCGGACTTAATACAGAGGTTTGAGCGACACCTGTGAAGGAAGTTTGGCTTTAGCAAAAGCCGGGTTAATAGCCGAGCATAAAGTAATGATGTTAGCATATTTGAGGCGTCTGAAAGCGAATTTAAAGTCACTGAGAACGTTCCGAGAATCAAGAAACGACTCTAGGCGGATGGAGACCAAGACAATGCATCTATAAGAGCTGATATCTAAAGGCTAACAATATTTCTGTTTTAGCGCGACAATTCAGTTTTGCCAATTTCATGGTAAGCCGTATGTGTTGAGAATTTTGTCATATTCCCTAAGAACAATGGGTCTACATTCATTCAATGTCTAATAGCTTGAGGTGATTGTCGTGAGTTCCATCTAAACCTGTGAAGGTACACTTAGAGTCAAATATTGCTTTGTTTAATTCTGAGAGAGTGATTTTTTTTTATTTATTTATCTACACAAATGAAATTGAGCTAAAAAAAATTAATAGCCGAATTAGATTGACTCTTAAAGATAAATCTTGTTGTTATGATGTGTGGGGGCACTGGGTTAACGTTGATATTAGTCAATTCCGATGTTGCATGAAATTATAACAATTTTCAAACTAATTCGTCTTCCAGCACTTGTAACTGGACGACCCCAACAAATGTTGCAAATGATAGTTGTTTATAGATTTGGTACAATATTTAGCTTATAATTATCTTAATCTAATGTGGAATTATTGTATGATTATAAAATGAAACAAAATAATAAAATCCTGCACTTGCATTTTTTGCGTTTGCTCAAAGCGATGGCTTACGCTAGATGTAGATACAAGTGCCACTCGAAGTGTGTCATAGAAATCCATCATAGGGAAATCTAAAATCAAAACAACGACGACACACTTCAAGGCTTGGATTACATAATAATTGATGTTCGTTGACTGGTTTTAGTTTACACAATGTTAACAAACGTAGAACTAAATAAATATGAGTGTATTAAAAACTATATAAATAAACGAATTATATCAGAGCTAAATATAAAAAATTGAATGAATATAAATGCAAATTATTTTAAAGTAAAAGTATAAATAAATCTAAACGCTTATATTATGACTTAACTCTTACAAAATATAAATAAAATAAAGAATAAATCACTGAAATGAATTTGAGCTTCAAGTAATGACTGTTCCCAAACTTAACTCCTTTGTACTTTATAGCGCTGAAAAAGATAGCGGCAGTAGCTTGCGAAAATAGATTATACTTAAGTAATCAATCTTTTTTTTAAAAAAGTTTTAAAATCAACGTAAGTTTAAAGTGAAATGGTAAATGTATTGGGAGAGTCTCCTCTTAAAAAACAACCGTGTGTAAGTTGATAGGTGAGTTTCAATCTGATAGTATAGATTCTCTTTCTTTCAATTAACATATTATACCTAACATTTTTGTACGTAACAATTGCTTAAAGCTTCTATTTCAATAGACTTAGTATTTTTAACGAGTTCCAGCAAATCAATTAACTGAAATCTTATAAACTACAATAGAAAAAAGTAGCGTTAAAAATGAATTTATTTATTATTATTAATTAAAATTTGCCTTTTGGTTTTTAATTATTTTTTTCTTGTTTTTCGAAAATCATTGGTTATTTCGATTGCGGCCTTTATGTTTAAATCAGAGTGCATTTCTCCACAAGACTCAGGATTTTACGGTCAAAATTTACAATCATTGCTAACATCGAAATTCCGTTTATATCCACAAAACTCACCTTCATCTGTTAGGTTATTGCATCGATACGCCTTTGTTGGAAACCAACATTCAAATAAGTACTCAAATCAGGCATCTGAGCTAAGGAACAACACTTAAAAGATTACATTTTATATTCAGTGTTCTAAAGAAATAAACGAAATTCATTATACAAGCAACAAAAACTCACATTCTGCGTAGCTTCTTTACATATATTTTTGCAATTGCTACGTTCAACCCTTAGGATAATAGAATCTTTTTATAAAAAATTCATACGTCCTAAAACATTCTCGTCCTTGAAGGCCATTCTTGTCTTTGTTCTTTCGTTTCATATTTATAAGAGTTAAATATTTAAAGAAATGTAGCGTTAAATTATAATGCCGAGAGAAAATGCGAACAAACGTGTAAAAACAGTGGTAACGATGTTACTTGTGTGCATTGCAATCGGTAACATCGATGTTTTTGATTTTTAGTATAACAACCCTGCTTCGTTCATGAGCAAAATGTTTATCGAAATCCCATTTGATCCCCTCATTTGAGCCAACTATCATATCTAATATATTATCTGCATTCAATTCAATCAATATCAAGTAAATTGTATTCTCTATTCTCCAAATTGATATTTCTTCAAAAAAGTTAAAAAAGTTTGCTTTATAATTTGATAAAATTTTTAATTTATGTGTTTAAGAAAACTTTCATCTTCGCAATAATAAATGTCCAACGCTCTTTAAAAAAAAATTGTAACAGAAGCTTATAAAATCTTAAAAATAATTGACATAGACGCTTCACTTTAAATATTTCAATTAAAAGAAAAAGCCGTGAAAAATTTTATATATATTACGTAGGAACGGATATTAAAAGCAATGAGCTCGGTAAGATATCAGGAGGCAGTAAAAGCAGGTTATGTTTATCAATGAAATGTTTATCATGTTAGATTTCCAATGTGGAAAATTTGTCACCTCAAACCATCCGTCAGGTAATGAAGGAAATGCGAAGCATGGTCGAGCATCCTTTAGAAGGTATAAAGATACAAATCAACGATGCCGATGTTACCGATATCCAAGCATTAGTAGAAGGACCAGCTGGCACACCATACGCCGGCGGTATTTTTCGGGTTAAACTAGCACTAGGCAAAGATTTCCCACAATCTCCACCAAAGGCATTTTTCATAACGAAAATTTTTCATCCAAATGTTGCTAGTAGCGGTGAAATCTGTGTCAACACCTTAAAAAAGGATTGGAAACCCGATTTGGGCATAAAACATATTTTATTGACTATTAAATGCCTTCTAATTGTGCCCAATGCTGAATCTGCCCTAAATGAAGAGGCTGGCAAGCTATTGCTCGAACGCTATGATGATTATTCGCAGCGAGCAAAAATGATGACCGAAATTCATGCACAAGTAAGTAATAAAATACATGTATTTATGTATGTATGTATGTATGTATATATACATGTACGTCTTCAATTAAAGGTGGCCAAACCAGCCGAAACCAAAGATGACGATGGACCCAGTTCTAAGAAACATGCAGTTGATAAAAAATTGCAAGATAAAAAAAAAGAGAAGTTAATCAAAGAAAAGAAACGTATGCTTAGACGATTATGAGGCAAATGTTTATGCACTGGACGTTCCTAAATTTCGGACAGTTCAAAGCGCGCTGAAACCCTGACCTTTGTGTTATGTTTCCTCTTTAATCATACATCACATTAAATAATTTTGCATCTTCTAGGAAATACTTAAATTCTACTAAAACAAGAAACTTGTCCTGTCTTAAATAATCTTAAAACGCATACCAGTGGACTCGAACACATTTATAACTCAAGACTATGAGATACGATTATTTCTATTCATCGATTCATTGGTAAAAACCAGAAACAGCGTCAATAAGATTTTTAATTTATTTTAATACAAGTGTCCCTCATGTGTTATATTTAAAAAATACATATATTCTTACATTGTATTATAAAAAAATTATTGTATTAAAAAAAACGTAATTGCGATGTATTTTGGGAGGTTTCGATAGATATCTACGGTAACGACGAACTTTGTACAGCACTCACTAAGAGCACTTAATAAATGATTTGCCTAGTGTTTAATAATCATTTAAGGAGAAAAGAAACGAATAGAAACAGAAATATCTTGTTGGCCAATTTATGGCCATACATGGATTTAATGGTCTTACCTGTATATCCAACTCTTATGTACATGCTTATCGGTTGGTTGTTGTAAGTGTGAAATGACGGCAAAGAACAACCCTGACTTATAAATAAATATCCAATTTTATGTTAATTCGTCTTTATATGTCAGGCTGATACTCTAAAGTAAATTTTGATCTAAATTTTCTCTTTTTTTAAATTATTTTTTGGACACTCCTTCACAAACTCTGTTTGATCTGCACTCTGATAACGAGAAATAATAAACGCACGTATATAATACTGTTTGTATTTAAATGTTATATTCAAGATGACGAACGTCATTCATATTTTATGCACGTTTATATGTATATGTATTTTCATTGCATTTGTGTGTATAAATATATATTTGAGATCAATAAAAATACCGCATCATGTTGGCGGCCAATTGCTGCTGCTTGCATTATTGTTTTTTTGTGTGCATGTTTAGTTATTTCAGCTTTTGTGTATTATTTATATTTTTTTTTTTTTTCTAAATAAGGCTCAAAAAGCGAACACATGTCAACCGCAATGTTAAGAACAGTGATTTTAGATGTTTAAGAAATGTAAAGAAAAAGTTGAGAAATTATAAAATAAAGATAAATACTAAGTACGTGGCTTATGAAGTAAAAAACCATTAAAAGGACTGTATGGCCTTAATTGCGAATGTTTGAAACCTAAGGTAAATATAAAGGCGTGTCAGAGGAAAGATCGGGACGATTTTTTCTCAAAGTTTCAAAAGAGGCTTCAACTCGGAAGTCTGCTATTGTTTGATTGTGACGAACATGAGTTTGATCGAATTCAGTCTTTTTGCTGATATGGAATATTTTTGAAAACTAATTAAAGAGATATATTAAATGCAAGGATAGGACGAACAAAAGAGTGCGACTGCAATGCATATTTCCGAATACATATAAAAAAAAATTGTGTTATCATATTGGAGAGGAGGCAGAGCTTCTTTCTGATACAAAGAGTGAATGAAAGATTGAACAAAGAAATTGAGAAGATTTAAAAATATATTCTGCGTTAAAATTATACTAACAGAAGCATTTTCAAAATGACCTTTTAACTGAGCTTTGGAAACAGACAAACAGATAGACAGACTGACTGACAAGTAGAGTTAAAATGAATCTTAGACTAATCAAGAATATGCGCGCTTTATGGTATATCTAAAGAGTATTAATGAATATTAAAAATGAAGAGGCAAATAGTACACTCCCTTTCTTTGGTGATAATTACAAACTCATATATTGAACTAATGAAAAATCTCTTCAAAGCTCAGCACAACTTACCAAAAGTTGAAAAGTTTTGAAGTTTCTTTGCTTTACCGGTAGAATGATCAAATATTGTTTTTTGTCTGTTATACTTCATTTCCTTTTTTTTTACTTCTTACACAATTTTCACCCATAAAAGTATAAGAGAGGAAAAAGAAATGAAAAAAGTGAAGAAGTACGGAAGTACGGAGAGTAAAACAGGATAATCTTGCAAGGGTTTATTCAATCTTACTGTTATCACTTTCAAAGGTAAGGCTTCTTTTCAATTTGATTAAGTCTTAATATTGTGTTTTAATTTGAATTCTATAGTATGGTAGTCAAAGACTTCAACGTTGGTGATCAAAGAAAGAACGACTTTATAATTAGCAACTGTTTGCGTCTGTGTGCTTTTTACATCTTAAAGATATAAATTTATAGAGTTTATTTTGTTATGGAAAAGAAATAATTTCGTGAAAAAAATGATGCTTTACTTTGCTTGGGTGGATCGAAGGTAAACACCTTTGGAAAAGTTTTCTCTTAAAAAAATCTGGTGTCGCTTCCCTAAGTCTTTAATATTTTTCACTTTCAAACTTTTTTTAGGGTGTTTTTTTTTTACTAACTTCTTGCTAAATGAGCTAAATATAAATTTTCGATACTTCCTCGTTGCTCTTGGGTTATAGATATTCATGGTCTTCACTGGGGAGCAAAAAGATTACACCTACGTGTTTTTATTTCGCTAATTATTTCTTTAGCCATACTTGCAAAATATAGCGGACCGACTTATTTTTATACTTACTAAGGAAGGTGTAGATATAACACAGGGCAACACGTTCCTTATTACCGCAAATTGCAACGCACTTTAGAAGAATATTTCAAGTTATTACTGAGATTAGTTTACAACTTATAAAAAGTATTCATCTAGACGTGCGGTCACGTTTGGAAATGCTTATGACCCGCCCACGATTAACATAAACCTGTAAATTGATAAACATTAATGGAATATTTAGTACGACAATTTCTTGGGAATATCGAGCGTAAAAACGACCTTAGCCGATACATTTACACACACGCACAGTTAACAAAATATTTCATAACTTTCTTCATTAGCTTTTCTTTCGTAGCCATTTAATTTTATATTTTGGTCGAGATTTTATATATTTAGCAAAAAAATATTAAACTTTTATGAGTATTAATTAAAAGATGCCAATGAATAAATCGTCTGATTTGATAATGAGAGCTCAATATTCCTCTTATGTACGATTATCTAGTAATGGAATCGGCCAAATTTTAGATTTTACCAAGCGTAATCGGAGTTAAATGTCACGGGCAAAAAGAATATCTTTCGTGTGAAACATTATTATTGAATCAGTTTAAGCACACTGTGCATTTCTGAGTTGAAATTTAATGGAACGCTGTGGTATAATAAGAAGGGAGCGGGTTGAAAAATAAAGATAGACATTACTGTTGTTGTTTTGATTCAATCGAAACAGTTCGTCATATTACCATTACATTGTTAAGAGTTAAATCAGTTGTGACGCGATACTTGCGCGATCAATACATACGATACAAAACAGTTTGTTTAAGCTAAGCAATCATATAAAATTCAAGTGGAATTACGCGATCAAATGCTAAAACGCTTCCATTTTGTGTAAGAAAGAAAAACTAAATCATAATAATAACAACAAAAACAAAAGACTAAGGATATAAAGTTCTTTATAAATATTAATAATATAAATAAAATAACAAAAATTAATTTAAAAATTTTAAAATACCAACAAAAAGAATTTTTTTGATTTAAATAAAATTGCGTAAAACTCTTTTATAGGGGCGTACAATGGCGCAAGCACAAGAACAAGCAGTTAAGAGTTTGAGTTTTATAAAAATTACTTTCATAATAAACATTTGAATTGTTAGGCCTTCAAAAGTGAAATTAAAGCTCTACCTACGATGACATTTATTTGATTTACCACATAAACCCTACTCGTTTATCATTACTATCATCTATTAAAGATGAATTATTATGAATAAATTGCAGAGTGCGTATTTAAGCGTTTCTATGAACATTTTTTGGTTGCAAAATTCGCCAAAAATAGAAACGAAAGAAGTTTTTTTTCATGAATATTTCAAAACATGACTAAAACTTAGACGTTTTTGCGTTAAGTTATCAAAAATACCACGATAAAATTGATACAGTAATATACGAGCAATTCATAGAATACACGTACCCATACATAGTTATGTAGTAACATATAAACACACTTACAAAGTTACATATAAACAACGCCTCTGTAAAAATTAAGAAGTATACATGTGTGCTTATATATGTTTAAGTGTATTATTGTGTAGTTTATATCTCATTTAGGTATAAAGATATTTCTATAAACTCATGCACCTGCAACTTGACCGCAAATTAATTCCTAGAAATTTAAGTATTTCTTCAACAAATTCGAATCAATTTCATAAATATATACGAAAATACTTTATAGAAAAAAAAAAAGCTGCTCGCATTAGTAAATGATATAATTTTGACGAAGCAAACAGTCATAGTAAATAGATTTATTTGATGCAAATCGTTATACATATATAATTAGACAGAACCGTAAAAATATCCAACAACATTTCGTAAAATATAAAGCTTCTACGCTCATAACTCTTATACACAACTGTTGCATATATATTAGTTTGGGGAAAAAGAAATCCATCCAATCTTATATGAACTTCAGGACTTTATTTAACATTTCGAATTGGAAAATAATGGATCCATCCAATCTTATATGAACTTCAGGACTTTATTTAACATTTCGAATTGGAAAATAATGGATTTCTTTTTCCCCAAACTAATATAATAAAATTAAAATTTCTCCTTTCTTCTATAAGCTATGTGTCTTAAGTGCGTAAAAAAAAATGAATATATAACTGCGCATATTTATTTATATTGATATATAAAAGCAATTTACTATTCCTACTTGATTTTATAAATAAATCTGTACATAATTGTCATGTTAGGCCATTGTCATTCATAATGTGTATAATTGTGCTGTTTCTCACTAATCTATCAATTCATCAACGTTCATTTCCATGTGTATTAAATCTTGTCTAACAACTCTAAAAGCATATAAGCATGTACATGTATATTTTCGCTCTTATTACAATAAAAAGCAAAGTATTTGCACTCTCACTTGCATTTTTTGTTGTTGTTGTCGTCGTAATGTTATTGTTATTTATCTAATCAGTATTGCTCTTGGAATATGTATCATTGGCGACCTTGTAGGTTAACGTCTTTACAAAGTCGGATTAAGAGGAAAGAACCGGTTCAAGTTTATTTTCAAATTTTTTAAGTCTTTACGTTAAAATAGTTGCCGTTTGAATAGTCTTTAATCAAATAAATTATTAAGAGTGTATTAGAAGGATCTAATTCAATACATTTTAACATATATAAGCTTAAGAGAATTTTTAGGATCATAAAATATTTCAAATATATTGATATTTATCGTTATTTGTTTTGCTAAACATCGTAAATGAGCACGAATTTTAATCTTTTGATATTTCGGGGAATGTAAACAAAAGTCATTACTTATGGTAGTACGCATCAAGAATATAGATTGCATTTTTCCTAATGAAAAACTCCGAATCTTTTATACCCACCACTCGTGTCTTCAAAAATATGTCGAAAAAATTAAATATCAATACTCTACAATATTGGTTTTGGCCTGGCAAATTTCTTCCATTTTTATGAAAAAACCGTGGAAATTCGCATTGCGTAGTTCACGAGTAGTGAACAAAACACGCCGACAACAGAGATGTTCTTAGCTTATATTATACTAGACGTGTGTCCTATGACCGATTTGCATCATTTATTGTACCAACGTACGTTCAATAACTCTCAATGCATCTTGCAATTTTGAGGCACATCTCTTAATTGTTGCGAAGGGGAAAAGTATATTAATGGTGAGGGTTATAATAATTTTGTCATTTTGTTTGCAACACCCAGAAGGAAGCTTCAGAGACCTCACAAAGTATATATATTATTGATCAGCATCAAATTTAGAATTGATGTCCGTCTGTACGTCTGTGTAATATCTAAAGCAAACATTCTTCTGGCCACAAAAATGAAGATATCGGCTTTCAAATTTGGCAGAAACATTGCAAGTTCTTGAACGCAGGTCAGTATTGAAAAGAAGCCAAATTGGTCAAGGGGCTACAAGGGCTTACAAGAGCTTACTCTACAACGTAAGCTGAGACCACCTGCTTTTTCGTAAACCAAAACAATAGGTTTTTTGCTAATTACTCATAAGCTACAGCATGTACGATTCTTTAATAACTAAATAAAAATGAAAAAATCGACCACGCCCGCCCAATTTTATAGAGTATCGAAATTCTTTTTTTTTATCGAAATGCCAAAAACATCCAAAAAGAGTGCTTCAGCAAATCCATAAAGTATATATCTCCATGAGAAGTATCAATTTCAGAAACTATTTAGACATGTCCGCCCGTCCGTTTGTGCATTTGTCCCTCTACTTCTTTGTGTAATGTCTGTGGTAAACATTCTCCTGGTTGCTATAATGAAGATGCGGGTTCAAATTTGTCCAAAATATTGAATACTCTTGCATGCAGGTTGTTGATACCGAAAATGGGCCAAATCGATAAAACTCGAAAAAAACTCCGCCTAAGGTACAAAATAAATAACATTCCTTCTTTGTATAACCACTACCGAAGGTGAAGGGTATATTTCATTTCCTCATTTGGTTTGTAACTATCAAGCATCAAATTTAGAATCGACGTAAGCATGTCCTTCACTAGGTCTGTTCGTCTGTGTAATGTCTGTGGTAAACATTCTCTTGGCCGCAAAAATGAAAATATCGGTTTCAAACATGACAGAAACATTGGAAGTTCTTGCTGGCAGGTTGGTCAAAGGACACGCCCATAGACTAGACGTAGACTAAGAGCACCTTTGCTTTTGGAAGCGAAAATATTGGATTTTTCTCATTACTCGTAAATAATAGCAGATAGAATTATAAAACTTTCCAAAAATACTAACTATTCCCTAGTCTCTATGGATTGACCACGCCCACTCGATATAAGAGAATATTGAAGTTTAATTTTTTTTGTGAAAATATTTGTAACATTAAGAAAGATGTTTCTGGAACCACATAAAATGTATATATTCTTGATCAGTATGAGATTTGGAATCCACCTAGACGTATCCGTCGGTAGGTATGTCCATCTGTCTGGCTGCTTAATTATCTAATGTTTGTGGTAAACATTCTCCTAGCCGCAAAAATGAAGATATCGGTTTCGAGTTTGGCAGACACATTGAACTTTTTGCACTGCCACGCCCATCTATTACAATTAATTTTTCCCACTTTTTTAAAGATAAAATTGGCGGATATGAAAGATTGGACATTGCCGAACATAATTTTCTTACTTGTTTTGTTTCTTTCTCATTACTCGTAAGCTGCTTTCCACATGGATTTTATAAAAATCGACATACTGACCCACGCTGATTACGATTTTATCCTGCATTTATTGATTAATAGTGTACGGGACTCATTGTATGAGTAAAAGTTGGCAATCTAACTACCTTTTTTGCCACCAAAGCAATTCGAAACTCGATGTGTCAGTTTAACGCCGTTTTAGGAAACAACAAATAAACTGAGCAGTGTTTTCAACATCCCTAGCTTCTCGCTTAACCCTAAAATGACCCTCATTCATATCAGTCGAGTCATAATTGAAAATGAAAGATGAAGCTAAAAAAAGTATGAAAATAAAAGAGTAGAACTCATAGTAAAGAGTGGATTTCATCTAATGGATATATTACTAACCTGCTGGAATCATTCTTATCAATTTCTCATCTTCTTAGCCAAATATTAACTGCGCAACTGATTGAAATGATGGAGAGTACATTCTTGACTGCCGTACATTTTCACTATCCGTTGAGATTGCGAAGAAGCAATCAGTTCCAAAAGATATTATTTTCACATTGCGTACTTGCAGTATTTCAATGACATAGCCTCAGAGCATTAGTTCATGGATAAGAAAGATGTAAAGCTCTCGTATGCGTTATGATGCGAAGTCCATAAGACAGCTGTTTGAAAGTATTTTTAGAATTTTGTGATCTCCTTTTTAATGCAAAGTGTTCTTTAATCAAATATTCTCATGAAAATTGCATCCATTTACTAAATAAAGACGAATTCAATTAAGAACATTTAAAAGTAAGAAAACAGTGTTTTAAAAACTGTATGTTCTGTTAAGTACGGGCATTGCTAACCGCAAAGGGAATACTTGCACTAAGTTCAAGGTTAATATGGCTGCTATGGCCTTGCATAGTAGAGCCTTTTGTATATTCGCAGCCTGTGTTTGAGATCTGTTCATATCTACTTTAGAATTGAATGCTTATGTAAACAACGTAGATATTTGCGTCAAGTTTTAAATTGATGTTAAATTACGGACGATACTTGTTTTCAAATCGGATATGATATAGTCATCAAATAAAACAACTTATTCTAACACTTCAAAATTCTGCGACCCTCGGTATTTCAGCAAAAAATTGACTAAGGGACGTAAATGTCTACGTCGGCTTAACATGTAGACAAAGTTAGCAGAAAATTAGCGGAGGCAGCATCAGCGTTATCGAATAAAATTGATGATGAAATGGATCCAGCTACTTAATTACCTCGAGATTTATTGGTTACAACGGATAAGATGACCAGATCCATACTTATAATTACCATGGTCACTTGGAAGTACGTGAAAATTTTGCTTGAACTTGTATAAATTTTATTGTTTCACAAAGGGAAAGCCTGGCTTCACGATCAATGGTTTTGCCGTTGCCCATATCTTTCCAATTAACGCGGATAGCAAAGTTTTCTTTTTTGCTATCAGTCCGTTCAGTTAGACTTATCGGATACGCAGTTGTATGGAAAACATATTGGTTATTGCTTCACCATTCGGTTTTTCCCACGGACATTGGAAGAGCATGTGCTTGTTGCGACAGTAAATTTAACTAATGTACACAAAATTACACATGATATCGCAATGTCCACACGTATGATTCATCGCAGTCGTGCCATAATACGCAACAGTATTGGTGCTGAATTCTCTTCGTTGATATTAAAGGTCACTTACGCAGCTTTGGTTTTGCCGAGATACAAAGCCGACGAAATGCCAGTAATTTGTTAATTTGTTAAAAGTGGAATATTCCCTCTTAAACGTCACTAAAAAATGTGTCATCACACATAGAAAAAGCAAAGATGGTCGCGTTCATATTCTAAGTAATGTACAAATTATGGACTTCATTTCTGACATCTACCATATCGATAAAATGCGTAGATAATTGACGTTTTGATATTTTGATTGTTTAGATCATACTTGAATTTAAAGATAAACTGACACTACATTTTATAATATTGTTTGATATTCAAGAATATAGTGCTCGCAGTATTAATTGTGGCGCTACCTTTAGTTTGCTAGCTAGTGAGTTATCGCATCTAATTTGTGAGACTGAAGCTAATGATTGTGATTAGAAGCATACTTTCAAAATTTGTGGAGAATTGGTAATAACATATTTCAAAATAAAATTATACAAGATATATCAAAACATGAAATAGGAAAATAATCGACATTTCTTTACTTTAGGCAATCTACAAAAAATGTTCACAAAGTAAATAATAAGTTTTCATGCTTAGCAGTCTTTCATTATCGCCCTTTATATTATGTGCAAAATTCATGTTCAATTGTCATGTTCAAGCATACATTATACAAGACAACCTATTTTCTTTCTATAATAAATTTGAGTCTTCAACTCTCCCTCTTGCTCGGACACACACACACACTCTATCTTTCTCTCTCTCTCTCAATCTTTTTGTGTACCTGTCTTTCTATCTCCTTACATCTCCATCAACATGGATTGAAAATGCTTTCTATCATAAATATTGTACATAACTCAAATTACATTTTTATATATAGACTTCGTAAGCGTATTAATTAGGAAAATGAATAACGTTGTTGACAAACACAATTGCGCTGTCTTACTTATATATGATTTTTTGGTCCGATATACCTGATCTGCTTATATTATTCTGTCACGACATATAAAAAATCGCAAAATGATTCGGACGAAAGCGATAATATGCTGTAAAATATTAGTTTGGGGAAAAAGAAATCCATTATTTTTATATGAACTTCAGGACTTTATTTAACATGCTTCGGATTGTCGGATTTGGGTCAAATATGCACCGTTTTGTTGTATGATTTGTTGCCATTTTAAAGGTAACTTCAAAATGCCTC
>KK351028.1:116082-131870 GCA_000671755.1 Glossina brevipalpis | reverse complement strand
AGATGCACCACCCACGGGTAGACTTGTGTTCATAAAATCAAAGAAATAAGCGAAGTTAACCGACATGTTGATAATCGCAGCATCGCCTAGGAGCTAAAAATGAAACAAGTTTGATGTTTGAGTGCCATACCCATAGAATAATGAATTTCTTTTTCCTCAACTTAATATATATAATTTACTGGATGTTTAATAAATACCTTAAGGTGCCGTAAAGTTTTAGCAAATTTTATATAAAAATAGAAAAATGAAATACTTCATGAAAGTAATAGCAAGTATTGCAAAAGTTCTGCCAAATGTTTCACTTGAAAAAGTCATTTATTGAAATAAATTCATATGATATATATTAACCAAAATGTTTTTAATCATTTTCTACATCTTTTCACTATCTTGCTCGTAACGTAACGACACCGTATCGAACGAAAGAACTCTCGATCTTTGTGGAACTTTGTGAAACGGCGTGTCAGCCAAGCTAATCTTCATCGATCTAAGCAATTGGTAATCAGAAGGGGCTATGGCTGGTGAGTACGCGACGGATGCGACAGAGCTTCCCATTCGAGTTGCAACAGAGTATTCTTGACAACTTTTGCAACAGGTGGTCCAGCGTGATAATGCGAGAGGATGATTTTGCATCTGTTAACCGCTATGCGGTTGCGGTATGCAACAATAAATTGTTCAATTTGATTAATTGACGTTGGCAGACATCTGCAATAATAATTTCATTCACTTTTTGGCAGCTCGTGATACTCTACACCTCTCTGATCCAACCATATGCACAGCAAAACCTCATGGCCACGAATAATCGTCTTCGATGTCGATATGGATGTTTCCACTTAACTTTTGCGTTTGAGATTATCGTAGTAGATCCACATATCACTACCAGTAACAATACGCCACAATTCTTTTTTTTTGCCTGACAAGCAATGAAACGGCGATAATAAAACGGTTCGCAATGTCATTTTCAGTCAATTCATATGATAGCCATTTCCCTTCCTTTTGGATCTTTTCTATCGCATGAAAACGTCTAGAAACAGTTTATTAATCAACTGCTAAACTATTCGAAAGTTTGAGCCGAGTTTACCTCCAATAAGTCTTGCGATTCATTGTTTTCGGCCTTTTTTGGCCTTCCGGGCCATCCTTTGTCATTGGTGTCAAAATCACCACTTTTGAATCATCGAAGTCAAAAGCGACAATTGGGATATGATGGAGCAGCGTCACCATAAGCTTCTAAAAGTTTTTGATGAGCTTCGCCATTAAATTTCTTCAAATGAAACAACAAAGGTAATTAGCGGCTGTATATACTGATGAATTCTATAAAACTAAATCAAAAATTGTTATTTTAGGTAAAGGAAGGTCAAAATAGTTGAATTTAACCCTTGTGTACACTGGTATTTCCTATTACTTTATCACTTTTACCTGTAAATGTTGTCAAGATAAATTTTTGCAAGCACGTAATATATATTATGATATTACCAAGCCTTAGCAAACATATTAATAGATTGGGATATCCAAGCCATTATTAGAAAAGAGTGCTGTCATAGTTATTTAAAATAAGACAAACATTTCGTGCGAATTTATACAGTAATTTTTGAGTTAAATCCAAGACGAATTAAAAGGGAGAATTTGAAATTGATTTTACTGTTGTATAATGTATAGCGTTTAGAAGCCCAGTGTACAGGCAGGCGTGTTGCATTTTTGTACCCAACACCGAAGGTGAAGGGTATATTTCATTTTGTCATTTGATATGTAACTACCAAAAGGAAACTTCGGAGATCCCACAAATTATATGTATTCTTGATCAGCATCAAATTTAGTATCGATGTAAGCATATCCTTCACTACGTCTGTTCGTCTGTCTGTCTGGCTGCTTAACTATCTAATGTCTGTGTTAAGCATTCTCCTGGCCGCAAAAATGAAAATATCGGTTTCAAATATGATAGAAACATTGAAAGTTCTTGCTCGCAGGTTGATATTGAAAATGAGCCAAATCGGTCAAAGGACACTCTCATAGACTAGACGTAGACTAAGATCATCGCTGCTTTTGGAATCGAAAAAAATTAGATTTTTGTTCATTACTCATAAACAATAGTAGATAGAATTATAAAACTTTCTAAAAATACTGCGCTAGCTATCTCGTGTTCTCTATGCAAAAATGGAAAGAATCGACCTCGCCCACTCGATATAATAGAATATTGAAGTTTAATTCTTTTTGTGAAAATGTTTGTAACACGAAGAAAAATGTTTCTGGAACCACATAGAATGTATATATTCTTGATCAGTATGAATTTCGGAATCCACTTAAAGGTAGCCGTCGATACGTCTGTCCATCTGTCTGGCTGCTTAACTATCTAATGTCTGTAATAAACATTCTCTTGGCCGCAAAAATGAAGATATCGCCTTCAAATTTGGTAGAAATATTGGAAGTTCTTTCATTGCCAGGCACACCTAGGACAATTCAGTTTTTCACCCTTGTTTAAAATAAGAATGTTGAGTATAAAAAATTCGTTACAGCCTAATATAAGTTTCTTACTTGTTCATATTACGTTGTTTTTGGAGTTACCGATGTGTACTTCTGTACATTAGGTGCTCTTATAAATTTGAATATACTTCTCTCTAAAATGCTATAACAAAGCCAAAGCGGAATATATTGCAAAGTTTTCTTTATACGTACCCGCACAACAAGTAGTCTTTGATGGTAAAGCTATTTATATATAGTACAGAATGTTCAATGCGATATAAACATTTTGGAAAACTTTATATTCTTCAAAGAGTATACATATATGACAAAGAGAGAGAGAAAGAGAGAGAGAGAGAGAAAGAGAAACAAAGAGAAATATTGAGCTAAAGTTTGAAGGATGGCAAATATGTAACTGAAAACTTGCTCTTAAAATAAAAAGCTTTTCCATTCGATTGAATGTTGTATGCGAGCTCATGTGTGCAGTTCACTGTCGTTTTGATTCTTCTTTTTATACTTATCACAGAAAATATATTAAATTTGTCAAATGTCTGCAATGTATAGAAATATGTGTCGAAGATATTTTTCTTCTTGATTAGCGTAAATAGTAGAACGGATCAAACTAAGTGCGTCTATGTATTTTTCTATCGGCATCATGGCTACAATGCAAGGATTACCAAGATTTATTACTATTGTTATATTCACAAAATTGGCCTATAAGTGTGCCCACTATTAGTAAAACATTTTTAATTTTCTTCTTAAACAATAAATTGAAAATTTTGTTACAAAGCATAGTTTGTTTTTCAGTTGTTTCTTATTAAAACTTTCCTGTCAATATCAAATATCGACTAAGTCGATCCGAGGGTGTACCTACAATTATTCAAAAAGGTGTATGTATGTATATAAAGGACTATGATTTTTAGTTTTTATGCAATTACTCACGAGGTGAGTAATAGGTATGATTTAAAATACAATACGATATACGATACACATAAAGTGAAAAATATATGTTGCTCCCTTCTTCTTTTTCTTCCTCTCTCGATTTCTCTCCGCATATATATATATATATAAAGATGGTATGGGTATGTGCTAATGTGAATATAATTCTTTTCTTGACTTATCAACCGTTTTTTATATGCAGAAGTTTGAATTTGAATAATGCGCCTAAAAAATGAATAATAGAAAGAATATTGATTAATTGCATCTTTTAGTGTATATATATATATAAGCATAAACAGAAAAAATTATTTTGAAATCTTATATATATATATATATATATATATATATAGCATTTTTCATCATACTATGTACAAATGTTTATTTTGAGTAGTTATATGTAGAGCTTTATAATTTATGTAATAAATTCAAGAATTAAAGAAGAAAAAATAAATATTATTATTAATTAAATGCAAACAATAAAGACTACATGAATTCAACAGTAATAGATAAAATTGGAACAAACAATTACCAATTGGAGAAACGTAGAAATGGTGACTGCAACAATGAATTGGTAAGTAAATGAAAACATTAATAAACTAAACTAAACTAAACTAAACTAAACTTAAAAAAAAAAAAAAAAAAAAAAAAAAAAAAAAAAAAAAAAAAAAAAAAAAAAAAAAAAAAAACAATGAAATTGAATTGTATATTACAACTAACAACAAATACATTATTCACACTTAAATCAATGACAATAAATAATGAGAGTATAGGCTCCTCATTTAGTTACTTATAAATGCCTTAGTTGTCATTCTGAATATTTTCGCTGAAAACATGAGATTGATCTCGAGTTAAATGTATTTATTCGAATTCAATTCCTCATTTTGCATATACCATCTTGTTAATTATTCTGTATATGTAGACCTTTTGTATTAGGCACTTTTAGCACTAAACTTCATTTTAGCTAAGGGGACTTTATGCTGATTTAGTGTATCAGCTATCATTAATGGCAAAACCACTCATTTCTTCTATCGCATCGCTTAGTAGATAAGAAACGCGACTATCAACTTGCAATACTCAGATTCAATTTCGAGATCATATTTTAAACACATTGGACTGAGACAGCAGCTGAATGCAGTGAATGCTTGATCGGTAAAAGTATAACAACTAACGATCGGTCATAGATCTTCCAAGCTGTGGGCAGAACCATTCACTTCTTTCTGATTTGTTGGTTTACATTGGTTTCTCCCTACTTCTTTCTAATCATTTTTATCATCGTTTTTATACATCTATAGATGATATCCCTTGAGTGATAGGCCATATAAAAAAAAAAAAATGGTGTTATTTTGTGTTAAAAATATTTAATCAATAAATTGAGATCGTCACCATCACTTCGGCATACTGTCATAAAACATGCGTCGATCTTTAGAGTTCTGCTTCCCCTTGGCACGAGAACACTATGAACTAAGTATATCAATTTGAATTTTTTCACAACATAGTCAGCTCTGTGATTGTCGGGACTGTTATGATGATTATTGACATAGATCACTGCACCTATAAATGAGAATTGGGCGAGAAAGAAAAGAAACACACAAAAAAAAAAACAAAACGAATACTTAGACAAAATTATGTGATTCAACTTTAAATGGTATTTGATTCCTAATATAAATAAATAGATATGAGGACTCATAATGAAAGTACTCTAAACGACTTTCAGGCTCAATTAAATCTTTTGTTTAGAATCGAATGTTATCTCATCTTTCGCTTAAGCATATTTCGAAACGCAGAAAGAACAAGAGTACTCTCTTATCTTACGTTCAACTTCAGTTTCTATCTTCTACTCTTCAAAATATGAAATAAGCTATTTACCGGCTTTCGTTGCCTGTAGTGGTAGTCTCAAACTCTTACAAAAACATATAAAATGTAGACTTTTATTAATAAGAAAACAATTTTGTAAGTGAAACTATTAACGATCAAAAGTAACTAAAAAAATCTCTTTTCATATACTCTTTATAAACGAGAATTATATGCTCTTACTATGTATTTATGTTCTTGGTATTAGACGATAGACAATGTGCGCTCCACACCATCATTGTTTCGGTTATGAACACATATGCTGTTTTATATAAAAGTAAGGAGCCAAAGCTAATGGCTGTGGAAGCTTTGTCATCAACAAAAGTCAATAGGGAGTTGGTTCGTTAGCCAGCTGATGGAAAATGAAAGCTTAAATCCAATGATTTTTCTTATACTTTTTTGTTGTTGCCAATAACGTGAAACATATTTTTTTCGTTTCAAAATTTGCGGCAGTCAGTGCAGGTCCAGTGTTTTCAAGTAAACGACGTATTTCGGATAAAATTTTTTATACGATAAAAAAAAGCTTGTAAAGAATAATTGAACTCTGTTATGCTTTCTAATAAGACACACTATAAAAATTGCGGGACTTAGAAATGGTCTAAGCAGTCGCAAGTGAAATTCATCGGTTATACAAATATTATGATCTCTGTTGATAGTTAGTTGATTGCATTGTTGTGTGTACGGTGCTGTGTGTGCGAATGTATGTGTATGTGTATGTATATATATATATAGTAGTATGTTTCATTGTATGCATTTAGTCGTTGTTGCATAAACTATACGTGTTGTACCGCAATAACATATTGTAGATTAACGTAACTTAACTGAATACATTGTGAGAAGAGCACGTAAGAATTAAGTGTCAAGTAATGTTCAAGTTACGTAATCTCCTCAATCCTGCGAATAAAAATTTAAAATTGAAAACAAAAACAAAAAAAAAAAAAACAAAAAAAAAAGTTCAAAAAAAATAAAGCATAAGTTTTTGAAAAGTATAAATTTTATGGTTGCGAACAAGTGGTTAATGTTGCTTTTTTTGTCTTAGCTGGTCTTGTCTTTTAGTTAAACAAGATAAATATGCACCATTATTAGAACACAAGCAGGCAAAAAAAAAAAAAAAAAAAGAAAACAACAACAATGAAAATAAATAAATAAATAAAAGAAAAAAAAAAAAAAATAAATATTGAGAAAAAAAAGATTTATTTTAAATTCAATTTGAACCGAGAGCCGTGAGAAAATAATAGCCAACACAATATTGTGGCACCTTAAGCATACCAACAAACAAACAAGTAAACAACTTGTTTGTTAGTTAGCAGCAACTTCTGCTTGTTGCCTGTTGCCTGCTGCCTGTTGCTATTGCTATTGCTATTGCTATTGCTATTGCTATTAACTGCATAAACCAAGTACTTCATAAAATGTGGCATTCACTTCTCTCGTTGAGCGTTCAAAAACCAAGCGTGTGAATTATATTTTTTTGTTTCTCAAACAACTAACTGATTATGCGGATGATTATTTTTACTCGTCGTCGCATCTAAATCACTCAATCGATTAGTAAGGAGCTCATTAATGAGTTATATTATATCATACATGGAAATATTTACGTCAACAATATTTTTTATGCGAATATAATTTTCAATAAGACTTTAATGTTAATCATTCTGAATACTAAAATCCATTTATTTACTATACTTTTATATCCTCAATTCCTCTGTTAAGTAATATCAAGCAAAAGTAAAGAATATATTCAATACGTATATGATTTTATTTGATTGCACAGCTTTTCTATGTTCCCTACTTTTTGCTTGATTTGCAATTGAAATCCAATCGCGGAACATGTTCAAATAGCAGAAGGTGTTCATCGGAACGGTATACAACATTGTTTTGTTGCTATTTCGATAAACATGCATTTGGACAGTTAATAATAATAATAATAATCGATTAGCTAATGTTGTTTATATTTTTAACATTTTAGGAATGTCTTATAATATTATAATAAGTTTTTTCTATTCCTTTCTACTATTCAGATATATCCATTATAAAGTCAATAAAGTGTATATATATATATATGTTGGTGATCAGTGTAGGATTGATTGTTGATCAATTTAGTCATGTCCATTCATAGGTCAGCTTATAGTTTGCTATTAAAACGTTACTGATCATTTACAAACCTCTGCAAGCCTGTTTCCAATTATATAGATAAATGAACGATGCCAGATATTCCTCTTTTGACTTGAATGTAGTTTTCTTTTTCGTTTCAACGTAAACATATTCTATCAAAATTAATTATCGATTGTTGTAAATTATTGGATTAGAAATAATGCCATCTAAAACGTATTATTTTATTTTCCTTTTAATGGAGATGTTTAAAACAAAAAAAGAGGCTTTCAACAGTTACCAATTTTACCAATGTTTTACAACTCAAACTTGAAAATCAAATGAAAACATTACTTTCGCATTTTTGAATAGTCTATTAGTTTATATCCAATGCTGAATTCAGAAGATAATAATTTTATGGAAAATTGTACAGTAAAATTATTTAAAAAAAAAAAAAAAATCATTTACGACGCCGGACATAAGTCAACATTTTATTACTACGAACGAATCTGACGATTTAGTTTTTAGGTTTTTTGTATTTATATATATGACTGTGTAAGTTAAGTTTTAACTTAAGGAAGATATATATATATATCTATATGTTCTTATTGCTGTATTTTTTGATTTATAAAGTTATCAGCAGACCGATTGGATTCATTTTCGCTTTAAACTTAAATTCAAATTTTCTTTCAATTTTTAATGAAAGGTTTAGGTTTTTGATGGAAGTACTTGTTAAAATTTTCAGTTTTTTTTTTTCTTTAACCATCCGTTAAGTGCGGAATTTGTTTGTAAAGGTGCCTCATTTTCTTCTATTAGGCCTATTAGGCCTATTATATACATATATACATAAAGAAAGTCACTTTCATTATATAACGTTTGCATTACAACTCACTGATATTGTATATTTTTGTATCGAATATGTGTTATGGCAACTCTATTCCATGGAAAATAACAATTTTTAACTGATTCGCCAATTTGAAATCAAGGCATAGACGCATCCGATCATGCTGAATGCGCTGGACGTCCAAATGAGGTAGTTACTTTCGAAAGTAAAAAACGAATAAAAAATCCTGGAAATTATTCTCGGTAATTGAAAAATGAAGGCTGCAAGAGATGTCAAAATGTAGTGCGTTCAATGTTTTATATGAAAATTTTAGCGATGGGGAAGGCTACTTCTCATACGGAGTGTATCGGAATTACTCATAATGGAATAAATACATCAACGATCAAACCTATGGAAATAATAGCAAATTTGCATGAATTATAAATCGAATTTTTGCTTAATCTATCGTATTTTCTAGATCTGGCTTATCGAGACTATTCTCCGAAAGGATGATGGGGGAATAAAAATCTGTATGAAATAATGAGATCTTTTTAGAAACTGATCTTAATAAATCATTTTTTTAAAAAAAAGCTTGAAAATATTAAATTATCACACACACACACACGCACAATCTCGAGAGTCGAAATTTGAATAAAAATATCTGCTTTTCTAACTCAGTCCAGAGAAATTATTTATCGATATTGATCGCTAATGATTGTATCAAAAAAAATGCCTTAAAGATAATATCATTTGCTAAACGGAATGATGAAATTAATACATCGACATCCTTTAGTAAAGCTTATAACAAAAAAAAATCTTATACGCGGTTAAATTAAATATTCAAACAATGTCTCAGACACGGTAAATATATATGAATACATATAACACAAACACCATTGTCTTTGAATATGCGTGTGTGTAAAACACGAATTCGTAAGTGGCCTGTAATCGAAAAAAAAGAAAAAAAAAGAAATATCAACGACTACATATCTTCTCACGCCCACAGCTAATAAAAATGTAAAATATTGGCATCTGAATCCTTTTACTTGCTTAGCCAAAAAGAATTGAAAAGAGGAACCTTTGCAAGTCACAACCACAAATCAAGTAGAGTATATAGACGGTCACTTCAAATTTTAAGGAAACTAACGCTACTTTCTAAGCGTAGTAGTAGTAAACCATACTCGAGAAATTATTTGATTTTTTTTTCCCTTGAGACAAAAGACTTAAATATGGCATAACGAGGATATTAAAATCAAGAAACTTCGCGATGCTTAAGAAATTTCGAGGACTTCTACTTAATGTTGTTTATCTAATTATGCACTCGCACTTACAAAAATTAACTGCGCTTAGTTTCTTAATCATGCGGCAGATTCGAAATGAATTGAATTTTAAAAATTTTGTAATTTTGAGTAAGTAGTAAGCTTTAGCGACGGCTACACAAGTTTGTCTCAAGTTTTTTTTTTTATCAGGACAAATGAAAACGAAACATTAATAATCAACAAATAAAATGTTATATTAAAATATTAAAGAATATAACGATATCGCTGTATATGCAGTTCCCTATAAAGTTCGAAATGATTGAATCAAATTTTTGAAATTAGGAGATAGATACATATTCTACCTGCATTATATTGTTACGTAAAGACTTATTTTCGTTTTTACTTGTTTTCTTAATATCCCTCAGATTAGATTCATATCGTATTATATCATAGCATACGAGTCAGTTTATTTACAAGTTTAGTGGAAATACTTATAGAAAATGATGTACAAAATTTAAAAGAAAATTATTGACAGAAACAATGACTTTTTACATTCTACACAACACCTCTCAATCTACTGAGCTCGCATTCACTTGACTATTTCCTTTTTTTCGAGCGTTACAATTCAACCCTCCCTCCCGGCTTAAGTAAACACTTTGCTTATAAATTTTCAAAACATAATTAATGAAGATCAACAAGATCATTTCGTGCTGATTTTCGTCAATTCTTTTACCCGCTATTACTATCTTTTTATTTAGTTTATGGAAGACCAATAAAAGAGTTATATGTTTTGTTACTGTCGGTGTGTCGACCATACATGTCTATTAGAATTAGATCTTAGAAAATAGTTCGTAGAAGTCCTGAATCATTTTAGTTGATCTGTGAAAACAAAAGATTGGAGACAAAGCTTGCTTTTTCTCGAAAATTTTGAATATGAAATTATGTCTTGAAAACTAAGCAGACAAAATAATTCTGCTGATCATGCTGATACATAGTTCTTGATGCCTTTCAGTTTATGCGTTACCAACATTCGACAAATCGAAAACAACCACTGGGTTTAATATGAGAAAGTAACAGAAGCATAGTGATAAAAACGACTTTATTTTACCTCCTTTCATCACCGGATATCTAATGCTTTCCGCCATCACTGCTTAAAATATTTTCTACATTATCGTCACGTTCCAATGTCTTGGATAACTTTTTGAGATTTTTCGTAATAATGCGATTTTTCGGTCACTATTTTTGAATCGAAAAAAAAAAAAAAAAAATCAGTTAATATAACTTTATTTATAAATCTTTTTAAAAACGCTTAAATTGAATAAATTAAAATAAACTGCTACGATTCGAATCGGTCATAGATTATGAAATCTATTTAAAGTTTTGAATCAAGATACGTCTACGCGTTTTAGTCGACAAACTATTCTTAAAAAAGCTGATTACATATCTGCGGAACTAAATATTTATCAAAAAAGCAGTTATGAACCGTTCGCACAGGGCTGGAGTCAAAAACAATCACCACATGAATGAACAATTAAATCCTTAATGAATTATGCTTTCATCAACTAATTGCTGGATAAAGCTGCACAAACTATGGCAAAGCCACACTGAAATTCCATAACGAAATACTTTGTTTTTGGTGGCATTCGAAGGAATCATTCATTACGAGCTCCTTCAACCTGGTAAATCGATTATTTCTACATTCTACTGTCAACACCTAATGCGTGTAATATACCTAATCGATGTGAAAAGTGCATCATTTTTCATGATCCAGCAAAAATTAAGAGAGTCTGACTGATTAGTTTAGCATTAGCATCTGTTGCATATAATACGAATGTTATGACGTCAAGACTCTCATTTGTTTTCCTCTCTTCTGTACGCCTTTATTGCTGTAAAGCTCACTTCAAAAGGAATCTATAAAATGTCATTTGGTTTCAGTTTTTTGATCCAAAAATCTCAAAAATCCTACTATCATGACATAATGGGTTTAACAGAAAAATAGTAAAAGGTTACCGCCCAGAAAGGCACCACATATAGTACTTGAATTTAATGCAAAGACGCTATGAAGTTTTCCTTTGAACTATTATAAATCTAATCCCTTGCATTCCTGATAATGTTTTTATCTATCTGTAACTCTTTAATTAATTTGCAAAATAAGTATAAAAAATTTCAAGTTCAGTCATATAAAAATTTAAAACTTCCTAGAAACGTGGGATATGAACAATTCTAATGGATTGAAGTATTCGAAATACGACAAATCTATCGAGTATTTGAAAGAAATAAAAACATTTTATTAATTTTAAATAATTTAACAAATTGCATCTTATAATCTCGAATCTAGCTTAATAAAGAAATTGATTTTGGAAATACGATATCGAGCCAGACTGGACACAGGAGTACAAAAGGGTTGAGAGTTAAAAATTTTAAGTAAACATTGAATTTATTTCTTTAAATCAGGTAAATTAAGACGAGCAAATCAAAAAATGGAGTGTAAAAATAGAATCCGGTGTATTTATAATAGTAATTTTAAAATCATTCGTTTACCTTGTAAGTTAACGAATACGTATAAAAGATAAATTTAAACCAAAGTAAAGTAATGTTGGAGTAAATTAAAAGATTGTATGAGGACTAAAATAAGCGGAGACTAATTAATATCGCTCGAGCTTAAAGAGCGAGGTCAAAGATTATATATTATTATATAGTGCATAATAAATATACTATATATATATTATATATATATATATATATATATACATACATATCTATACATACTAAATATATATATATATATATATATATATATATATATTATATCACTAAGAAATTGCAACGATATGTATATGCATACATGGGGTTCAATGTGCTGTTTCAGTTGCGGTGGAGGTATAATCACTTAGCTGAATGTCGTGAGTCAAAATCTAGAGCGACCGATTGAGTAATACAACCTCAAACACAAAGGCACACACACACACACACACACACACTTGTACACAAAATAACTGAAGTAACAGAAGTAACAATTGCACTGTCACCTCAACGAATACTACGAGCGCACGGTGGTTAAAAAAAAAAAATACACATACGTCGTAGCACAAGCAAATCTACAAAATTTTATGTAAATTGTTTTTCTATTCTCTTTCACATCTCTTCTGCGCTAATGCTTCGTTCGTAACCAATAAAGACATTCATACATACGCTCAGACATCAAAAGCAATAGACAACGCGTCATATCCACATGCCTTGAAATCGCAATAATTGAATGAATGAAATAAAACAATATTTATCTTCATATCAATATATACATAATGCGAAGTATTGATGTAACTTTCAATTGTGGAATTTGGTTTAAATATAATTTAAATATACATTTGAATCATAAAATCATTAATATTGTGAACCGATAAAACAGACATTGATCAAGTGGTTAGATTACATATATATATATATATATATATACTTAGAAGGTATGCTTGTGTGTATGCATGCGTGCGTACGTGTATGTATGTATGTATGTATGTATGTATGTGTGTGTGTGTGTGTGTTTAAGTATTGCAGTTAAGCGTTATATTGTATAGTGATTACTTTTGCAATTCGACTTTAGTACAGGAACTCAGAAATTATAAAACAATAGTTTTCATGTGCTCAATGATCACGCTATTCGTATATAAATTTGTTTGTGTAGAGGGAAAAAAACCAAAAACAATAACATCAGCAGTAGATAATAATATTTAAAAAAAAAAAAAAAAAAAAAAAAGTAAAAAAAACTACAACAGCAATGCCATCAACAAAATGCGATATCAAGGAAATGTATTTAGCGAACTGAGCGTAATACGAAAAACTACGGCAGTATGAAATCATCTTCCGTAAAATTTGCACCTACAACTGATTCGCAATTATGTAAAAAAAGAAAATGAAAAACAATTGCTTAACTTCAACGTCTTTTTCGTCTACTTTTGAATAAACGTATTTAATATTATTATTATTATTATTATTATTATTATTATTAAGTGAAAAAAGTATGGAAAAACTGCCAAAAAGCAAAAATGAAAAACTAAAAAAAACAAAAAGCAATCAAGTGAAATGTTTAAAAAAAAGAAAAATAATTATCCAATAATTTATATAAAAAATATATATAAAATTACAAAATGAATTCGATCGATGGCAACGGCTTGCAAAGTATGCGTATGTACTTTATTGTAAATTCTTAATCCGTCAAGAGGTTATCCAGACAACAACAAGAGAAACAAGACAACGAAAGACTGAGATAGAAAGAGAGAAGTGAGAGAGAGAGAGAGAGTGAGCTCTCATTTCTTTTGTCCTTCCCTTTTCCAATATTGATGATGATAATTGATTGCTCTCCTGTTAAGTTATGCAGATAGAGTACAAAAATTTGCTAAAAAAATTTGTCAAATGATCGAATGGTGGTGATTTTACTGTTACCGCCATATTCCAACAATGGCTGTGATGGAAGGTCGAATGATAGCAGCAACAGCAGCGAATCATCAACATCCACTGGCGATACTGCCATACAAGCATTTAAATATGCTAACCGCACGAAAACAATACCGGATCACAATAACAATAATAATAATAACAATAACAATAACAAAAACAACAATCTTAGTGATAACAATAATAATAATCAAATTTCAACCCATTACAAAGGTATCTCGCTACCTTATTATTGTTATGAACGTGTTGATACGGAACCGTTATCTGTTAACATTAGTTACACAAATTATCCAACAACAACAACAACAACAACAACAGCGATTGCAACAGCAGCCACAATTGAGAAGCCAGCGTCATCGTTACCATCATTATTGCAAACGCAAGCGCAGACAACACCATCACCTCCTAAATCTAAACCGCCTAATCTTTTCTTCAGTTATACTTCAAATGGTAATGATTGGTGCTGCAATAGTGCCATTCAGGCCAAACAATGTCCGAATATTATACCAAAACCGCCACGATGCCGAGCACAGCCATCTTTGGAAACTATACCGGAGCATCCAGTGCAAAAAACGAATTTATATAATAACCGCAGCACAAACAATAGAGTCAATAGTACAACAAATAAAACCAAAACTGCCTCAACGGCTTTACTTAATTCTAACTATTCTACTAACTCTAATAATTATGTACGTCACGTGACACGTGTTAATTTCTATGATATCGATACTAATTCCCAGGTCGAATATATTGATGATGATTCCAAAGATGATGAGCACGATGAGGGCAATGAAGACAAAAAGGATTACAATACAGAAGCTATTACCAAAGAAGGTAAGTAAGTACAGATAAGAATTGTTTGATGAAAATGTGTGTGTGTGTGTGTGTGTGTGTGTGTGTATGTGTATGTGGGTGCATAGAATCGAAACAATTTTTTTTCAAACTTAATAATATACATCACAAGGTGAACATTTTAAAATGCATTAATTGAAAATTTTACAAAATTCGTCCGTTCGTTTATTGTTGAAATTCATTAAAAATTATGCTGGAAGAATAACAAAAATTATATATATAAGTTTGGACTTTGAATCCACTGCGACGTTAAGATAAGTTTTTAATATAAATAATAATAATTATTTTCTTGCTTGGATGGATGTTCATCAATAAATGACATAAATTCTGTTACAATATGTGATCCTAAAACATTGACTCTAACACTTTATAGATTATTAAGTGAACTAAGAGTAATAAAAAAATCCCCCATCTTCTTCACTTTTTTTCCAATATGTATTTCTATGTGTGTGTTAATTTCGTATTAACTGTAAATTGGGTGATTTTGAAACTTGGGCAAGAAAAAAGTAGGTGACATAACTAATTAAATAGCTTATGCTCACAAGAGTAATGAGCAAGAAAATTATCAAGAGTTTGCAAAAATTCTGGCAGACAAATTCTAAAAATAAATAAAGTGATAAAATAATGGAAAATACCAGTGTACACACGAGGGTTAAATTCAACTATTTTGAACTTCTTCTAACTAAAACAACAATTTTCCATTTAGTTTCATTGAATTAATCAGTGTATACAGCCGCTAATCATGGAACAGTCAAAATTGCATTTTCGTCGTTGATTACATTTCTTGTTTGATTTGAACAAATCTGATGTCGAAGCCCATCAATAGCTTTTAGGAGCTTATGCTGATGTTAATCCATCATATCGGTTTCGATGGTTTAAAAGTGGTGATTTAGGTGTCAAGAACAAACAACGGCTTGGAGGGCCAAAAAAAAAAATCAAAAAAGATGGAAACTTAGCTCAAACTTTCAGAAGGCCTGGGAACCGTTTAGCAGTTAATGAGTTAATTGTTTCCAGATGTGGGTGGAAAACTGTTACCACACGAATTGATTGAAAATGTCATTTCGGCCACATTTTGC
>KK351028.1:16721-115907 GCA_000671755.1 Glossina brevipalpis | reverse complement strand
CGATTCATGGATAGCCCCAAGAGATCCTGAAGTCTTCCGATACAATATTGCCACGTTGCGAGAAAGATGGGAAAAGATTTGGAAAATTATCAAAAACATTTTGGTTAATATAATATATATCGTTCCAAATTTTTGTCAATAAATGACTTTTTCAAGTGAAAAAGCTGTCAGAATTCTTGCAAATTCGTAATATATTCGGTTGTGCCGAATCTTTTATATCCACCATTTTTATCTTAAAAAGGGAGGAAAAATTACGTTTTAATAAATGGGCGTGGTAGACTTTTGCTATTTTTATGGAATACCGTGGTAAAAATCCAGAAAACAAGACATGCTTTCAGTTTATAGTGTAGTTGTGATCTGTGATCGATTAGACCCATTTTCAATAGCAACATATGTGAAAGGGCTTCCAAAGTTTCTGTCAAATTTGAAGACGATATCTTCATTTTTGCGGCTAAGAGAATGTTCACCACAGACATTACACAGATAAGCAGACCGACAGATGGACACATGAATATGTCTAGGTGGATTCCGAATTTCATACTGATCAAGAATAAAAACACTTAATGTAATTCTTTCTGAAATTAACAAACGTTTTCACAAAAAAAAATTTATATCAATACTATACTATATCGGGTGGGTGTAGCAGATCCCTTCTATTTTTACACAGACACTACGGAATAGCCAGCGTAATATTTATGGAAATTTTTATAGTTCTATCTGCTATGGTTTATGAGTAATAAGCAAACAATCCAATTTCTTTTTGCTTCCGAAACCACAAGATTCTAACTATAAGTATAAGCTGTGCTGTGGGCGTGGCCTTTCACCGATTAGGCCCAATCGATTCTAAATTTGTTGCTGACCACGACTATATGTATTTTGTTGAATCTCCGAAGTCTTCTTCTGGGCATTACAAACAAGTTGACAAAATACCCTTCAGGAGTGGGTGTAAAAAAATATGATTTTACTCATAAATTAGACTCGATACATCTATAAAAATTTATGCATTTATTAAAATGTGGCAGATTCTTTCATTTTTATAGAAGAACATGCTAACTCTTAATATTCTGTTGCATTTTATGAATAGAGAGTAAAACAGCTAGAAATCAAAAGTGCTTTCAATTTATGTTATACTATAGGCGTGTCCTTCTTGATGTTACAACGTTTTCACAAAAAACTAAAATCTCAATATTCCATTATATTGGAGGGACGTGGTCGATTTTTCTTTTTCTTTACAACGAAAATAAAGTTGTTCTCACTTTACGTTGTACACAAGACGTGTCTTTTGACCGATTTGATCTATTTTCAGTACAGAGATATATAGAAACTCCGCGTAAGCGTAGGAAAAATCTTAAAACAATGAAATCTTACAAAAAAAAAAAAAAAAAAAAAAAAACAGACGCATAGACAGGTCATGAACCCATTTGCCTGCGAAATAAAATCCGATCATTTTAAAGCTAAAGATGAAGTTCAAAGAAAGTTGACCTACCACAAACGACTTTAATATTAATAAATTAACACTAATCTTTATTGTCATCAATTACCTAACAGTACGCGATACAAAAAAATCGGGCAGTATTGATCAATAGAAAGGATATTGTCTTCTATCATTATAAGCTCAGACCACACATATCTTTGATAGTAAAAATTGGGGCAGTTTACTTAGGAAGTTTGAATACATACACGGTATAACTTGAACCTTGACTCGTCTGGCTATCATTCGTTTCGCTTTCCGCTTGGCTATCTTAAAAGCATAAAGCTGACTTTAAAGAAACGCCTATAAAAATAACTTGGTTCCGTTCTTCACCGTTCTTCTTCTTCTTTTACACTAAAGGCATATTTCGAGTAAAAAAAATTGTAATAAATATAGATGATAAAAAAGGTTTTTCAATATATTTTGTCGTGAATAGTAAACTTAGTTAGCTTGTCTATCCATATGGTTATGTGCTACAAACCAATCAAAAAGTTTCCCTAGATTAAATTTTAAAACCATTTAACTACATAAGTAGGCCAACTCTACTCTAAATAAGAAAATAAATGAAAGAAAAATATTTCTGTTGTTCCTTAAAGAATTCGCCTAAAAAATCACTTACAAAATGTCAAGTCATCTAAAAATATTATGATAAAAATATATAAATATGAAGTAGTAAATAAAATAAATAATTTACGATTGATCTTCGCTCTATCTTACAATCAAATATCAAAACAAAATGACAATGGTAGACATTCGACAAATCGGCTTAAACTGAAGTTTCTTGTAATTGTTGTTGAAATGTGAAAAGATTTGTTAAAAGTGCAACCTGTGCAACCTTTTGAAAAAATATCGGATCATATTAATGAAATTTCAACTTCATTTTACACAAACAATTAAACACAACCGATACAAAGAATTTATTTTGTATTTATAAACACCTTTCGAAATGTACATAGTTTACTGTTATAGACACAAGGGTTAAAGTTTTAAATAACATTAATGATGATAATGATTTGTAACGGATGTAAAATTAAAAAAAAAAACTCAAATACTTACAAATAATATTAATTGCATTTGAATTAAAATCAATCAGACAGACAGACAGACAGACAGAAAATGTAAAATGCACTATTTTCTGATGATATGAATAAATGAACTTTTAACTTGAGATTTCCTGTAGTTAATCGCTTAAGGTAATTACCACAACTTTCTTGAACACACCCCAAATTATGACAATAAATATATCAGGCATATATACGAATATATAAATATATATTTACCTATAATGCTACAAGTTCTTATATGCCATTCGGATAAGTAAAGGAAATAACCTAAATTTTTTTTTTTTTTTTTTAAATTGAAACCGTGACTAGCCTGAGTTAAATGTCCATTGGCGATTAATAAGTAAAAATTATGGATTTCCTAATAAGGTGTTGTACGCATTTGCATTCATTCATTGCACATGAAGTAAAGTTACATACAAAGAAAGACGTGTTAATTTACTTACATAGCCAAACAAAAATAAGCAAACGAAAAAAAAAATCACATGCAACAGTAGCTAAATGAAATTTTCATCACTTCGATTAGAATACGGTCATATAGGCGTTAATATATATATATATATACAATATATATATATATATATATATATACAATATCAAAACGAAATTGGCCGTCGATTATTTCCTAATTTATTTATTGTCATGCTCGCTGTTGTTCGTTGTTCATTTAGACGATAACAAAACAAAACAAAAGAAAAAAGTGAAAAAAAAAAAAAATAAATAAAAAGAATTTAAATAAAAATCTGTATTTAATGCGGATATATTTCAGTTTAGTTGTTCATACCAACCTATCAGTCGACGTATGTAACCTGGGTACTGTAACAGACAAGCAGTGTTTACACTTTATTCATTCGGTCTGTATGGTGTGGCGTTTGCTTGGATAAAGTGTACTCACTGCTAATGACCTTTAATGGTCCAGCGCTTGCAACGGTGCATTTTATGAAATACTAGAAATGGAAATTGTACTGCCGACGTTTCTTCAAATTTCATAAACATGTACACCGACTACTAACAACAACAACAACAACAACAACAACAGCAATAACAATTACAATAACATAGACTGAAACATCTATCGGGTGATTAAGATGAAGGGGGACAAGATCGTTTACAAAACACAACAACAGTTATTAAAGTCTTTGTTACGTTATGTTACGTTAGATTTTGCTTTTTGTCTGTTTTACTGTAAGCCCTATAAAAAGAGTGTTGCTCTGGCATGGCTGTGTTTCCTAATAGTTGCAAAAATTACGTAATCATCTGTTCTCCTAAGTAAATTGCTCATGCGAAACACTAAAAACCTATAAGTAATATTAATATATATATATATATATATATATATATATATATGTGTGTGTGTGTGTATGTATGTATGCTTGAATGTATGCTTGGATGTGTGTGTGTGTGTGTGTTCATATGGGTATAAGTACAGCTTAAGAGTATATGCGGGGAAATGGTGGGCATCTCATGCATCTTATGCATACCATTATTGCATTATTAAGCTGTCACACAAGTCGCTTTGCATTCATTGTATTTGGTTTTTATTTATTTGCCTACAATTTTGGTTTTTGTTTTATGCGATTTTTATTGTTTTTGTTTTTCTTTTTCTGGTCTTATATGCGCTAAGTAGCTACTTTACGCAATTAAGAGCAAATGAAAACTTAAGAAAACAAATTTTTTATGATAGAACAGAATATTAAAAATCAATATAACTCCTCCCTCTCTCCCTCTCCCTCCCACCTTCCGTCCTTTATAGGAAATGATTTTTTTTTTTTTTTTTAATAAAAAATTTGGCGCAAAAACTGTCAAACTTTGAAAAATTAGAACAAAGAATTTTACTTGCAAGTAAGAAAAATATTTTCATTTCTTGTAATCACAATTTTGAATACACCCCCCATCACTGTAAATATTTCATCTTAACTACCCATGGAATTTGAAAAATTTTTCAGGGCTTCAATGATAAACGGCTTAAGAATTTTAGTTAGATTTAGTCCGGTAAATTTGTTCGTCTTTTATCTACTTTTGAATTCTTCAAAAATTAAAATGGAAAAATTTTGAAACACATCTGAAGGACAATGTAAAGTGTGAGCTATAATACATCTTCAAGTAACTAAAAAAAAACTGAAACCAGCTCGTATCAAAACCTTAGTAACCTCGTAATCTTTTACGAAGTAGGAGGTGATATATTGCAACTCCTTTTGACTAGTGAAAGCATGATCTTAAAGTAAATTACACAAAATGAATAGAAAAGGAACAGTAACCTGACAAAATTTTTAAATGCGTCTGTCTGTCAAGTATGAATACGATTTTCTAGGTGCACTTCTTTCACAGAATTCTCAAGTTGAAATAATGAAAAATTCCATGAACCTTTCGGAAGTAGCTTTCAATTCGGACATTTAATTGCAATTGGAAATGTGAAATAGGCTGAGATCCCTTTCGCAAATGTCTCTCTAAATATTTTACGTGATTGTGAAGGTTTAATCACATAGTGACCAAATAAATAAAACGTCCACTATTCAACCTGCAAGCGATTAATGCTAAATCTTACTTTCAATTAAATTTGGGACCTTTAATGAGGAGACTTTCTTGTCTTCATTTGGCTTTTCAACTCCCGCGATGTTGATAAGTAATATTTTGTATCACTTTTGGCGGTTTTCCGTTCGCAATTGATGTCATCTTAGCCTCCACATAACCTAGCATCAGCCATTATATTATAATGCTTATATAAAAAATTTTGAAAAGCATTATGTATTCAATTAAAGTGTTGTGTAACGTATATTAATTAAAGAAATTTTATTTAAAATATATAAACTTTATATATACATATATCTGCTTAATAAGACTATTATTCTTAATTTCCATTTAAATAAAAATGTACCGGCAAAGGCATGCATATTACATCTCTCAGATATTTATTTATAACGCAGACGTACATGCGTATATGGGAACTCAATATTTCTATTTACGTTTCCTTGATCGTTATCAATAATAGGATCGACTTAGTCCAGTCTGTCTACCTGTCTAACCATTGGGGGGAATGCAATTTTGAAAACCTTGGCTGCACAAGCAAATCAGCATAAATATAAAAAAATAAATTTATGAAATAATTTTGAAAATGACAGTTAGATTAAATTGAGAAATCTACTACTAAATCAGTTTCTAAGCACAATGAACCAACTTTTCGAAAGTTAGAGTTTACTAAACAAATCTTCCACTATTCCACGATTATTGTCAAATTATCTTTATAATATAACAAAACATATTTTTCGGATATGTCAAAATAAATATGTTCGACTAAATTACTTTATGAGTAATTGTATGGTAATATATGTTATAATCATTTATTTGGCTTTGTTGTAGTTAGTTATGCCTTTGGATACTTACATCTGAAGAGTAATGGTTATTTATATGCCTTTTTTTCGTTGAACTACTACTGCGGTCACTAAATCTGTATTTAAAAATCAATAAAAACAAATAAAAAAGTTATATTCGACTGTGCGAATCTTCTATACCCACCACCTTTATCTTTAAAAAAAAAAGGGTGAAAAAATAAATTATCATAGATGGACGTAGCAATGAACGAATCCACCAACGAAGGTGAGGGAAAATATTTCATTTTATCATTTGGTTTCTAACTACCAAAAGGAAACACTTCGAAGACCCCATAAAATATATATATTCTTGATTAGCATCAAATTTAGAATCGATTTAAGCATGTCCGTCTGTGTAATGTCTTGTGGTAGACATTCTCCGGGCCGCAAAAATGAAGTTATCGGCTTCAAATTTGGCAGAAACATTGGAAGTTCTTTCATTGTCACGCTCACTCACCTAGGACAATTTAGTTTTTCATCCTTATTTAAAATAAAGGTAGTAGCTATAAAAAATTCGTCACAGCCGAATATAACTTTCTTGATTATTTGGTTTTGATTGCTACGTTTTTTTTTTCGTGCTGATAAACTGAAATTATGTAGACATTTTTTTTTAATTTTATTTGATATTTATTATATGATGAAATGAGGATTTTTTGTTTAATTTCAAACAAAATTATGAAAATGCTCACATCACTGAAATTACTCATCATATAAACACACACTTACAAATTGTATCGTGTTGCTAAGAAAAAGCTAAAATAAAGTTTGCCATGACATCTCATTCAGACTGACATCCGATTAAAAATTAGAAGACAAAAATGAAAACATTCGGAAATGTTTTTAGAGCTTGATGTTGATTGTTTTTTAGCTATTGCAAGCTTACTTGCAAATACATTCAAATGATTTCCAAATTAGATCTGTGGAAACCATTTGAAATTCTAAGCACCATATCTTGAGTTGTAAAACAAAATTCTAAACAAAATATCTAGAAAGTCTTAGATGTAAATTTTTAAACGTGACACATAAAATGTATACCGACTCGAATATATTGTTAAGTATTCTATATATAATATATTTTTTTTTTCTCGAAGAAAACCAAATACATTATTATGAAAATCACAAACCGATTAAATAAAATCTCAAAAAATTTGATAAAATCTATGAAAAGGAAATTCTTTTTAATTTGTTAACTTATCGCCGTCATAAAAAGGCACATTTGCAATTGTCAATTTGCAAAGATTGACAAAAAATTCTCGCGATAACTAACAGATGATGATGGGATTAATAAAACTACACCTGGAAATCCAGCAGTGAAGTGTTAGCAGACACAACCGCAAAGGACACAGCGTTTGTGATATTCGTAAGATTTATAAGCAGAGGATTTTGCTTAAAATAAATGAGTTGATTAAAAATATTGGAGAAGCAGCTAAGCGTTAAGAACGTAGTTCCTTTTAATAAATTGTAAAAATCATTGAAATTGTAAATACAAAATTTACGCTTTTCGTGATCTAGCGATACGGACTGCGTCTAAAGGAAAAATACAAAAAGCACTTCTGTAACAATATTATAGAAGTTAGGACATATTAAAAAATCCTTTTTTTTTTCTTATTATACCATTCATTTATAATCGATTCGAAAAGATAATAAATGAATGCTATGGAAAGATAAGAAAAATAAACAAATATATCTTGTCATCCAATGGAAATAATATAACAACGCAGATATAATATTTATATAGATGTTTCAAAAGAATCTATATATAAACTTAGAAAATCCATTAGAATAATTTAAGGAAGAAAAATAAATTAAATTCTAAGCATTTGTTGTTGTACTACTCCAAGAAAGTATAAGGTGATAGCATTGCTTGTCCAGAAGAATACCACAGACTGGAAAATGTTAAACAACGCTCTGATACGTTCGAGAATTAATTATAATTATATGCAATAACAAAAGGGAGACATTGCGAAGGTACGATATGCGTTGTATGCCAAATTTGATGAAGGTGGACAACTGTTCAAGAAAAGGAATTCAAGATGGTAATTTTCGTATTTTTAATCCGGAACTGCAAACGAAAAAGGGTAAAAACTAAATTTCCTCGTAAAGTGAAAAATTTCTTAATCGCAACGATCTATATTAAGTCTAGAAAATATTTGTACAGATGAAAATAAAAATTAGCTGTCTTATGCAAAACGGCAAATCCAGTGTGTGTTATTTGCGACACGTCCGTTACTGCCAAACTCAAAGACGAAAAGAAAAATAAAGTATTTACTACTGGTTTGTTTGAAAATCCGATATATTTCTCGTTTGAAATTAATTGCTTTCCTTCGTCATATAAGACTTTCCCTTTATGGAGTTAGAATGTAGATTATTCCTCAATACTTTTAACCACTTGTACATTCTAATACTAATTTCCATAGAAGTGTTATCATTAATTATTAGTTACAAAATCTTGCAAACGTGGTTAGAAATGTTCAGAAATGAAAGGAAAGATATCTCATATTTTTTTAAAACCTATTTTCTTCTCACACACTTAACAATTCTTGCACCATTTATTACTTATTGTAATACAAGTGCAACACAAAAGAATATAAAAAAACATGTAAAGCGAATACAATTTAAGATCATAATACGGGTGATGAAAATTGAAATAAAAGCCTTTAAAATTTGGCTTCTGATCCTTTTCTTTTTAAATATGGAATTCGAAACGATGTAATTACAAGGTGGTAAAGTCATTCTAAAATCTACCAGTGTTGTAAGGTATGTTTTATAAAAATTTGTATAAAGTTAACCTGGATGATCGTTTAAGTTATCATCAAGACTTTATAGTGACGTTTACTTTTACATTTTTAAGGTCGAAAAGTAATACACCAGTAATTCCAAATATACAAGTGCTAAATTCTCATTTTTGGAAAAAAACTGTATTCTTCCCAATGATATAAAAGAGGAGAAGAAAGGAGAAAGAAAATAGAACATTGAATGTATTAAAAAAATTTGATGAAATACACATACATATGTTATTTGAATCACACGCACTTAAAATTACCAGGTGGGCTGAAAAGATCGTAGGCTGATAAATAGATGGCGCTACTCGTATTAAATCCATATGATTTTTCGATAGCTCTAACCTTTGACAGCTGTTGAACTATTAGTATGTGAGTTATAGCATTTTTAATAAAGGAACACTTTGGAATCGGTTTATCGTGTGCAGTCCACTCGGCTGACTGTCGATTAGACTCCGGTATGAAATAATGGAGCCATGTTTCAATCATTGTCACATATCGACGCAAAAATTCGGGTTTATTAGAATTGAACAGCTTCAAACACTGCTTAGAATCATCAATCCATTGTTGTTTTTGGTCGATTGTGAGAGCTCGCTGCGGCAGCCAATTTGAACAGAGCTTTCGCATATCCAAATATTCATTCACGATATATCCAACACGTTCCTTTCATATCTTTAGGGTGTCAACTATCTCACTCAACTTCACTTTACGGTTATACGAAATTATTTTGTGGATTTTTTTGATGTTTTCGTCGGTAACAGACTTTTTGGCGCGTCCATTAAGTGCATCGTCATCGGTGCTTATTTCGCCTCGTTTAAATTTAGCAAACCACTTAGCTATGGTTGATTTTCCTGATGCAAAGTCCGAATAATGTTTATCAAGCCAAACCTTGGCTTCAATAATATTTTTTTTTTTTGCCAAAAAGTAATGCTTTACGAAATTCCTTTTTATCCATTTTTTCAAACTCACAAAAGTTGCTTCACCAAAAATGCTATAACTCACATATTAATAGTGCAATAGCTGTCAAATTTATACATGTGTTTTTTGAAGGGTAGAGTTAACTAGAAATCATATGGGTTTAATAATAGCAGCTCCATCTATGTGTTAGCCTACGAAGTTTTTAACCCATCTGCTATATTTATGAGGATGATTTCATATTTCTTCATAATCTCTTCATAAAAGTCATAAAACTTCACGTTTAATTATTTGCTTTAATGTAGACAAACATCTTATGCGCTTATATTTATATTTGATAGTGCGATGTAAAATATGTTGTTGCTAAATTTGTATGCATTTTTTTCGTTTTTATCGAAATCTTTTGTGCACATCTATATAGATTTGTGAAAAAAGTTTTATTCCCTTTATTTTCTCGATAGCAATGTTTGGATGAGATGACTATCATACACAATTAAAGTAAATAAATTAAAGCAAAAAAAAAAACAAAAAAAACAACAAGAATAACTTGCATATCTATTAATGGGCCGATTAGTTCCCTTCTTGAAGATATGATCAAAACCCGCGTCAAAATTAAATTAGGTTCTAACTTTACATTCTAATTTAATTCTAAAAAAAAATAAGGAAAATTGAAATTAATGTGTGTGTGTGTGTGTGTGTATATATATAAGTATATAAGACGAAATTGCACGAAATCTGAAAATTACGAATGTGCTTATTAGTGTTGTTCAACTAATAACCACTTTTTTTATTTAGGTTTTACAGATTTGTACGCCACTAGTAACGTTAGCTCTTATGCGGTGTTACAGTTTTGTAATACAATGCTTATGTTCCATTTAGCAATTACGATTGCACTGGATGACGATGTACATCTCTTATTATTTCTTTTATAACAAGCAAAGGAATACTTATTAAACAGACAGTAGTAATGAAAGATGTACTATCATCTAAAGTTGATAACATTCGCTATAACGTAAGGAAGAGATATGTGAGAAAATATAAATTAATATATTGGCTATCTTTGCATCCATTAAACTGTTTATCAGAATCAAATCGCTGAACAATTAGTATCACTAGTTTGAGAAAAACTCAAGCTGCTTATACTAGTGGAATTAATCAATCTTCAAATCCATCCATTAAAGTTCTAATGTATATATATATATATATATATATATATTAATATCGATATATAAGAAATTCCAAGATCAGTTAAGGTTTGCGTCTCAATCTTCGTTTCGTTTTAGTATTCCAATTAATCTACGTAGTAGAAGAAAAGAATAGACGCTACATACGTATAGATTTGATTTAATGGAAATGGATTAAGTTAATGATTTTTGAGAGGATCAGGATTCATTTATAAAAAAAAAAATCTAAACAAAACAATAACACATTGCAAACACGTTTTTAATGTTTAATATTTAAAACAAATATTTCACAAGATCATTTATTCAATTGTAAGCCGCGCATGATATCGATCAGTTTATGAATATTATTAAAAGCATATAAGAAAACTATTTTCGATCGCCGCAAAAATTTTCTACACCCATCATTTTTAACTTAAAATAAAAGGAGCAAAATAAGCTATAATTTCAAATTAATAGGCAATGATTTCATTAGCGCAGACATATAATGTTGTTGTAGTGTATTTTTACTGGGCTAAGCAACATCGACATGATATCGTGGCTTTCTTATTAGATTTCTTTTTTTGTTAAGTTATACTTTATCGTTTATCTTTTGGTTTATAAGATATTTCAAAAGAAAATAAATAAATATATTGTAGTCGGACAAAGTCAACCGTTCAGTACCCTATACCAATTCCCTAATACTATTCTTCTTTATTTAGTTTGATGATAAAATATCAAAAACTATATATTAGGATGGGGAAAAAGAAATCCATCCAATCTTATATGAACTTCAGGACTTTATTTAACATTTCGAATTGGAAAATAATGGCTTTCTTTTTCCCCAAGCTAATATTTTGCTTCCACGTAAAGACATGTTATTCTAGTGATCCCTAACATGGGAACGGAAGCCTAAAGCGTTGAATTGACGCTGAATTTAACAAATTTACTTCTTCTCTGTCAAAGATCTTCTTATTCTTCGACTATTTCTCTCATAAAATACTAAATTGTAATAGATGGGCGTGGAAGTGAAAGAATTTCCAATGTCTCTGCCAAATTTGAAGCCGATAACTTCATTTTTGCTCTTAGGAGATGGTTAAGCAGCTAGACAGATGTTGAGACGTACCGACGGATACTTCTAGGTAGATTTCGAATTCCATACCAATCAAGAATATATATACACTTTATGTGGCTTCTGAGGAATTCTTCTTAACTTTACAAATGTTTCCATAAAAAAATTTAATTTCTATATTCTATTATATCAAATGGGCGTGATCGATCCTTATCGTTGTTGTACAGAGGATACGGAATAATTAGTGCATTTGGACATTTGGACATTTTTGTAGGTCTATCTGCCATGGTTTATGAGTACTAAGCAAATAACCCAATTTTTTCTGCTATCGAAAAGAGATGTATTCTTAGTCTACGTCATAGTGTGAGCGTGTCCTTTAACCGAATTGGCCCATTTTCAATACTAATCTGCGTGCAAGAACTTCTAATATTTCTGCCGAATTTGAGGCTGATGTTTTCATTTTTGCGGTCAGGGGAATGTTAACCACAGACATTACACAGACGGGCAGACGGACAGATGAACATGCTTAAATTGATTCTAAATTTGATGCTGATCAGGAATATATATATACTTTGTGGGGTCTCCGAAGTATTCTTTTGGTAGTTACAAACCAAATAACAAAATGAAATACACCCTTCACCTTCGGTGGCTCAAACAAACCGAAAAAATATGATTTCGTTACTCTACAGTATTGAATGAGCGCAGCTGATTATTTTTATCTTTGTACAGCGATGATAGTGCTGTAAATATTTTATATACAACAATCAATTTCCAACTTGCGGTGCCTTGATTTATGTCATTTACACCCACCACCGAAGGTGAAGGGTATATTCCATTTTGTCATTTGAATTTTTATATCTGTTTGTGAAAATGTTTGTAAGATTCAGAAAGATGCTTCTGGTACCATATAGAATGTATATATTCTTTATTAGTATGAAATTCGGAATCCATCTAAACGAATCCGTCGGCACGTCTGTCGATGTGTGTGACTCCTTAACTATCTAATGTCTGTGGTAAAAATTCTCATAGCCGCAAAAATGAAGATATCGGTTTCAAATTTGGTAGAAATATTGGAAGTTCTTTCACTGCCGCGCTCACCTCTTACAATTTAGTTTTTCCCCATTTTTGCAAGATAAAGTTCGTGGGTATAAAAGATTCGGCACAACCAAATATAATTTTCTTACTTGTTTTACTTTGATTTCAATGAACGATACAAAATGAAAATTTCGTCAAAGGCGAGTGCATGAGTCGTTCTAATTCTTTTAAATGAAAAAAAAATTGATTATGAAGGAAATGTTTTAAAGTATATTATACAAAAAATTAAATATTTATTTGGTTAGACAAATTATGAAATTGATCCGATCATAAGGATCTATAATGACACTTTAATGCCCTTTTAATGAATTGATACGTAGGGAGAAAACAAGACGTTTATCTCTCTTACTCTATTTCACTTCCTCTCGCAAGTAATTGATATAAACGGTAGAAAGACAGAGAGAGAGACAGCGAGATAAAATTGAGCTGACCGATGGATTTAAGATATTAAATATTTTGCTAAAAGTTTATTCTATTTTCGTTTTGAGACCACAACATTTAGTAGCAAAATTTTATTTAATAAGGAGTAACAAGACTGTTCATATCGTTGCAGAAGAATGGATAACAAAACGAAAAACTGAACTCACAACAACACGCCAAATTGAAACTCACGTCAAACGGCAGCTTGTATTCGAGGATGGTAAAGTGATTGATGATTCTGGTCCAATAGTATCCACAAATACCACAGAGGATACGGATAAACAAGAGACTGAAACCACTGAGGTAATTCGCTTCTTCTCTTGTTTAAATCTAATCCCTTATGAAATGGAATTTAAAAAATCGTAATATTTTATTCTCTTATTAATTTACTTGATTAGAAACATGACCTAGGTTTACCAGTAGTGAAAGAACAATCAGCTACTGGAAGAGCACAGAATAAAGATGCGTTAAAGATGATTACCGATGTTGGTGGAGAATTAGTGAAAAATGATAATAGTGGCGGTAATAAATTAATAAAAAAAATGGTACCTACACCGGCCGATGGGTTAGTAAGAGAAATCAATGAGAAACGCGTTATATCACATGAAGAAAGAGACGATTACCTGGAAACTGAAGATGTTCAGCATTTAGGAGATTTTTCAGATGAGGTAAAAAGCTTATTAAAACAAAGATATTAAAATCGACAAGAGAATTTCTATGCAATATGACAAGAAGTTCTCTTCGCACATACTTAACTGACAAAGTTAGAGTCAAACCAAAAACTCTTGAGATTTCGTATCATCAAATATGTTGGTAAATGTTGTTAAAAAGCCAAAAAGCAAATCGCGTCATAGCAGTTAGCTGCAACTTAGTTTTGGTCTCTAGCTCAGTTAGTGATTGGCATGCAAGCCGTAAAGTTGTAAGGTTGCTTTCGAATAGGCTTTTGCTGTAAACATAGTTCTCTGTATATGTGTTTGTGTAATATTTGCTTCAATTATAAAACAAGCATTCACTTGTATGGCAAAAGAATCTGTGAAGCACAGATACATAATTTCCAAAGAAAAAAGGTTAACTAAGAATAATTTCTTTTACTCAGTGTTAGTGTTTATATTCATTTTGTTTTCTTGATATAAAACATAATAATGATAATAATAATAATAATAATAATAATAATAATAATAATAATAATAAAACAATAACGTAAACTGTCGAGTTGAGTTGCAGTAAAGTCAGCACAGAGTTTTTTTTTTTTTTTCTCACATACTTGTTTAGGAAGAAAAAAACAAAAGAGTTCAGAAACAAACTTGTACCACAATCAACATTTAGTTATTGATTTGTGATAAAACGAAAGACTTAAGCAAAAAACTTGCTATATTCTCATGTATGTATTATATCATTTTCTTTCCAGTTTCAATACACAACAAGCCGTGTAGGTACTTTGCCTTGCTTATCTACCTTCAGTGCTATAGTTAAAAATTAAATATAACGATTTATAAATTAACAGCAGCACTGCCAAGGAGGGGAAAGGAGAATTGCGTTGTGAAGCAAAGCATGCATTAATATATCTTAATATTTAATTTTTCTGGATCATGCTGTTCTTTTTTTTTTTTTTTTTTTGTTTTTTTCTTTCCAAATCATATAAAAAGTTTAACTCGCTTCAAAGCGTATCGTTTGACCAGTGTCATTCTTATCATCATCGTCGTTTCGCAATCGACAAATAATCTACCGGTCCTTAATAATTATGATAGAAATTTTCCTATCTATTAACGGTCAAGTACTAGTAGCAGTGATGAATACAATATATATCCAAATTCGTAACCAGTTTAATCGATGATATTGATGAGAGTGTTTTGATAATGATGACGATTATTACGATGATAATGATAATGATATTTTGGATATCTGTGAAGCCTCTCTCGTTTAGATTTTAATGCCCTTCTTTTGAGTATTGTATAACTATATATAACACCAATTCCAGCGTACTTGGCCTGTTATCTGATTCAAGTGTTTAGTCAATTATTGAAAAACTGCATAGATAATGTAAAAACGACGACTTACAACGACAAAAACAACAAGAATTTTCTTCAACAGTAACAGATCAACTTTAAAAAAGAATGCCTGTGCACATATATTATTAAAACACACATGTATACGCGTGCGAACATGTTAACGAACTTCACATAACCAACAACAACAACAACAACGCAACTAATAACAGCTCACCGGATTGAGTTTTGTAGGCTGTGCATGCAAAACATGAAACTCCGGACAAAAAAAACTACACCCAATCACTAAAGAAGAAAAAAAAAAAAAAAAGACTAGAGAAATATGCGAAATAGAAAGAGAAAAAGAAAGAGCGAAAGAGAAGGAGAAGGAGAACAAGAGGGAAGGGAACTGTGTAGTGTTTTACTCTATGCAGCGCGATGGTAGTGAACATGTTCCAAGGCAAACAAGTCTTGGGAAAATAAAAATTCGTACATTAACCCGACAAGACGACAAAACACTATTCAGTTTAATATCTGGTAACAATTTCATTAGAATCTTTCACCCAGCTTGACGTCTTAAAAAAGTTCGCTAAACGTTCGTTATAGCTTTAAAAGCGACAATTGATTATAGTCCCATAAAATTTTAATATATTCGACTTTCCCTTGTCTTTGCTGTGAATTGCATAAGTTATATAGAGTTTAGTAATAAGCAAAAAAAAAAAAAAAAAAGAAAAAAAGAAAATATTTTCCTAAATAACGGTTTCTTCTCTGCGTATGAATTTTCACTCTCACATCATTAGAAATATGCGTATAATGTCGATTTCTACTTGTACGTATAAGCTAAAGAAACAAGTGACGAGATCGTTTGTCGTAAGCCTCGTGTTGATATAAACATATATATATATATATATATATTAAAGTTTGTATTATTTAAAGTTTACGTCACTGTCTGCAAATGACATTGCTAAAGAAAATGAAATTTAATTAAAGCACGAAAATCCAAACGGATCCGCAAGCGCCCTTAGTATTTGTTACGTTTCTTTACATTCAAAACGTATAAAATAATTATAAACAACAGCATTGACGGGTTGAAAGCGAAAAAAAAAAAATTATAGAGAAATTCAAAATTTGTAATTATTGTGGTATACATTTTCATGTACATTTATTTATATTTGAAGATAATGACTGCTTATAACTAATTGCATGTACAAAAGAAATATTATTAGACTAAAAAATATTGAGCCCTTCGATTAAAAAGAGTAAACAATGCGAGTGTTCTCTCAAGTCAGTCATTAATTTTGAAAAATGATTTTTGAGGCTATCAAGTGATATAGAATAGGCGGGATTGAAATGATTATATTCAAACGTAAGATACTGCATTGAGTGTGCGTGCGCAATATCCTATAAATAAATTTCTCAAACATTGCGCGGGCGCTTGCAAAAAATTTGTTCTGTTTGTTGGCACCCAAAACCGAAAAATTTCATTTTAGCAATTTCCTTTCATAGGAAAAGTGTATATTATTCTATCAAGCGTTGAGTAAGAACAAGTAGTTAGAAAAGAGTAAGTAGCTACACAGCAATATCAATCAATAATCTAAACATTTTTAATCAAAGCATATTTAAAAAAATTATAATGATTAAAATTTTACTTATCAATATCTGTTGAAACGTAACTAAAAAAAAAGAACCAAAGCGAGGAGAAATATCGACAGACCTCACAGCCTACAATAAAGTCTATACTGACAACAAAAGCTGCTAAAATCCATCGTATATCACGATAGACTGGGTTTTGTGGGAAATGGCCGACAAAACAAGTGTATCGTGTATCAACCTATCAATGAAAGATCGCATATTATCCAAAATGATGCGTCAGAAATTGAAAGAATTTAACGTAAAGATTTTAATGCACTATACCATATACAGACCGGTTCTAAAAGCGACTTCGTCAAAATTATCTGAATGATATTTATTCTGTAGAAAGTTTATATAAAATAAATTTTCGAAAACTCGATATTTATGAACAGAAAATCGACTAATAAAATGGTATATGTGTACACGGCTTCTTAAGAAATGTTTCAATAATAATATTGTATTCCAAAGATTTAACACGTTTTAAACAAAATATTATTGAGAAAGAGTACGCTAGAAAATCGTATTTTGCAAACACTATACGCCTTCTTATCGTTTGTCTTATACACATGAAATATATTTACTTGCAGGCTTTTGTAAAAGTCGTTAATAGTGGATTGGATAACGTTGAAGAAGTCTTGCTTTCATCAGAATTGCAGAAGGATTCGATTCCAGCAGGTAAACGAATCATAGGCAATACTACCAAATCATACAAAATAATAGATTCGGAAGACATTCAAAAACGTTCACTGGCTCAAAAGAATGGAAAAATAATTACGGAACAAAAAAAAGAAACCGAACACGAAGTCATAGTTGATCGTGAATTATCCGATACTGAAAAACTTTCTGTCACTAGTCACGAAAATATTAAAACAGTTGTAAGTAAAGTTTATTAAAGTTTCCAAAAATGTTTAAAAATTTTTTTTCTGAATTCAAGGAAGCCAATCAACGTTATTTTAAGCGACGTGACGAACAACATGTGGATCTCATTGAAAATGGGAAAGTAGTAGGCACAGAAATGAGATATGCCGCCGAAACAATGCAAATGGAAAATGATAATACCTTAGAACGCCCCGACGATTGGGACAGTTTATCGGATCGAATGCGGAAGATGCGCAGACCTTACAATAAAGCTTTTTTACACCATCAAAAAAGTATGACATACGCTTGAAGAATTACTATTCGATTAGAAAGGCAAGAACTCCCGTGTTCTCTCTTTCCATCTTAGATAAATAAATATTGATATGAGGGAAAGGAAGTCAAAGAAGTTCAGCGGGAGTTCTTCAAAATTCTTTCTTACTAACTTATTGCTTGATAAGAGGTTGCCAATCATTTTATTTAAAATCATTCCAATTTAAGCCGGCCTATTGATGGATCGAAAGGACGCCCTAACTAAACGACCTTTGGACTTTGACAGAGAAGAAGAGACGCGTAAAGGAGAGACCATTAAATGGTTAGAATCCCATTTTGGCAGTGAATCGACCGCTTCAAATGATTCACGTGAAGATGAGATTGATATTGTCGAACCGACTAAAAAAACTTATTTTAATGTTACAATTAAATCCAATCAAAATCAAAATGCTCCATCAACAGCTACTGCCCACTATGGTTCCTATGACAAACGACCGCCGCCCGAAAGTTATGACCCGGAGCCTCTAATGCCGACAAACAACGGAGCAAGTAAAAATTATCATAGCGCTTCTAGCTGGAATCGTAGGGACACAACTCCAGCAAATCATTTCTCGTCCAAAGCATTTCGTGATGATCTCCATGCAACAGTTGAACGCAGTCAGTTGCGGAAAGCCACTAACATGTATTCGTCGAGAGAAAATCTTGGCCCAGATAAAGCAACTTATATAAAAACAAAAACTGCTGACAGCTACGTTAGTAGAGAAGATATATTACAGCAAAAACGCCAAAGCATATCTTCACAGTTTTTAGCTAGATCTCGTCAAAATTCCAGAGACAAATTCGAAGAATTGGACAAAGTTCCTCCGCATTCGGTGGAAGATACTCATAATATTAGTGGTTCACGTACTGACCTCCATTATGGTCTCAACGTAAAAGAAAAAGATAAGCGTTCATTTATTCATACAAATGTGATAGATGAACGAGAACCCGCCATAGTACCCAGAAAAATATCTACGGCAGCTGACCATACAAGGGTCTACGAGAATTACAACCCCTCAAAAAGAGAAACAACTTATCACGTTCCACCATCGGCACGTCACGATATAAATGCGTTAAATAGACCAATAGTGCCACAACGTAGACGGAACGGTGAGAAGAAATTGCCAGAACCAAACAGTACATCGCCTATTGTAAATGTGCCATCCTTACAGGACCAACATGATTTTCCAGAACCGCCACCAGATTATTCGCCACCTCCTCGTAGTCGTTCTTCATCTCCTCGAGAGAATTACTACACTCAGGACCCGAATAGACTTCATGCATATCAACGAAGATATTCTCCACCAGAGAAGCATGAAAATGTTTTTAACAAGCAAACGCATGAGAACAGCTCTGCTCTGAATATAAAACCACACCAACATACACGTTTCGCTGGTAACACTCCGTCACCACCACCAACAACTATACGACACCATACTCCCAGATCTGCGGTAATGTCAAGTCAAACCACTCAAACAACACCTTCAACTCTCTCAACTTCTACCGTAACTTCTCACAAATCTACAAAAATGGGTCAAGCCATTGGTAATTCTTTACGCAAACTTGTCGACAAGTTTAGATCTGCCAGTGTCGAGCGAAAGCTACGTTTAAAGTCGAAGAGTAAATCTCGTGAGTTTCCGAATGTTTTTCCGCATAATTCTCAACTGCCAGAACGAAATTCGAAAGAAACCACCACCACCTATCAACAATATAATGTAATTGATGGTCATATTGGTGGCAAAGCAAATCAGTCGTCTTCCCGCGAAGACTCCGAACAAGAATTCACCGTAATGCGTCAATCCAGCAGTCCTAGACATGCTACACAAACTCGAACAGTTGATGGTAACATATATAGAAACTCAACAACAGCTGGAAACAGTCGCGAATCTTTTACAGGAACAAAAAATCCTAAACAACGCTATTATCTTGGGGAGGATCCATACTCCAGTAGTCTTTATTATAAGGAGAATCTCAATGAAATGACCAACACTCGAACAACAAGGGAAACCCGAAATGGTTTGTCGAATAATCGCGATAACTTAACGTCTTATTATAATGAAAGGTAGGAAATATACAGGAATTGGTCCAGTGATTGGATCTAATAAAACTTCATTTACTATTTTAGAACTCAATCCGCTCATACTTTAGGTCGTTATCAGAAAAGTAATCAACGTGTTTCCGGCTCCACTCCAAATTTGCATCATGACTACCGCAGTGCTCAAACTTTGCCTCGCAAACTAAATGATCAATCCCCCATCAACCATCGCGAAACCCCAAAAGTGAATAAAGCACGGAATTCGAATGCAGTTCAAAATAAGTCTCGTCAACAAACTGAACAACGCATTACGTATCAAGCCAATAATAATCAACATACGGGAGCGCTGAAGCCAGCCCGTACCTATCCCAAGAATTTGAATCGTAGCAAAAGCTTCAGTATACACGCAATGAACGGAGGCAACGAACCTAGTCCTATTTATATTGAAAAATCTTCAAATAACAACTATTCAGATCATTTGCATATCAAATCCAATCCTCACCTTTATACGTGGACGAAGGAACAACAAGCTGTACCACAAAATGCTCTTAAAAGCCCTTCGATCGTAAATTTAATAAGTCGTAGCCAGAAAGATCTCACGAAATTGGGAACAAACGAGAATTTTAACCCAATGACCGAGAGAAGAGTTTACACAAATGACAGGCAAGCAAAACTCACGAATAGACAATTTGAAGACAGAGGTACGATTTATAGATCCGGTTCTCATGCTGATGATGATTACAAGACTCAAGCAGTTACGCGATATCAATTGCAACCGAAACGTTCTCTAGATTCTCGGTCATCTGTTGAAATCAATAAAGATACAGCTGGGATTATTCGTTATGATGAGTATCTACGTGAACAAATTCCCGCTTCAGGCTCCACAATTATAAAAGTACGCAACATCGATTATCGCAAGTGAAACCTTCAGCGCAGAACCAAAACGGCTTTAGTTTCATTTGACATGTTAGCAAATAAAAATCCAAAGCCATCTCCCGTTATCCATATCATTTACGAATGAATCATTTCGACCCCAAAACAAAATGGGTATCAATATTTCCCATTTCCTAATAAACATGTAATCCATGTAGAAATCCTTATGTAATAGCTCACTACTTTTCCGCTGTTACTAATAATTTATGAATTTAACCTATTTTTAAGTACTTTCTTTTTCTTGTAGTTTTTATCCGACGTTAATCCCTCCTCAAGCGCTCCGTATATATATTATGTTTACATTTATATTCATATATATATATATACACATATATATGTAACTATCTCAACGCATGACTAATAGTGAAATAATCAGAAAAGATTTTTGAATATAAATTTTAATACTATGTATATATATAATCTTGAATTAACTTTCACTATGATTCTGTAATACATGTGTAATAAAGTGCCAAAATAAATTATGTTTAAATACTTTTATTATGATATTTTATTTAACTTAACTTATAGCTTTCCAAGCGTGAATGGAAAGTCATCATTTAATTTAGAGAGCATCATACGCTGGAAAACGAAGATTTTAAAGCATTCTTGTCAAACCTTTAGTTTTAGTTTTATTTCCATTAGAATTGAAATTTAAACTTCGATATTGGGCTTTAGAGTGGGAGATTCCGTTTTTAAAATTCCGATTCTTTCTACTTATGCAATTCTTGATTCCATATTCGTATCGAATCTTTTGGTTCAATATAGCTAGCTCTATTTGGGACAGCACTCTTTTATAAAATTCAATTCAATCATTATTCTGCAAACATTATAACTGCGATTAAATTTTGAAGCTTGACATATTGACGTTTACTTCTATTTACTTCTATCAAGCCTGGGATTTCGTTCCTTTTTTTTTTAGTAAAATTGAATTTTTCGTGTCATGAAATCTAAGCAAGCATTGCCGAGCTTTTCTCTAACACACTACTATGGCGTAAATATAAAGTAAAAAGAAGAAAAATTCAGTACGGCGGGTTGTTCTTTAACATATTAGCTTCATAGCTGACTGACAAATTACTGATTTTTTTTTTTGCTCACAAACAAACAGTATGGATTTCCCACATATATCATCTCATGTGCCCACAGGAGACCACATGAACTACTTGGCCGAATTTTTATTTAGTATAAAACTCATCAATGTAGTATCGTGCGTTTGGCTGTCAACTACTAGTAATCAAAAAAATGAAATCCGAAGCTAAAAACCCTTTTTAATAACTTCCTATGAAGTTAATAATTCGCCTACAAAAAAAAAATCCAAATAAATAAAAAGTGTAATTTTCAAAGCATCGACCGTCGCAATCAATTAATCAAATCAAAAAGGGATGTACCTAGTAAGTAGTAAATCGACGTGACATTCTTATTTTTTATTGCTTTTATTACATTAATTGAGCGAAAGTCTGACAAATCTAAGAAGAAAACAAAAAACCTTATGAATCCAAATACCGTAAAGAGCATTGATGTTAATGTGAAAGAGATAGATTCTATCAGCATAATATCGTCTCACTAATCTATCACATCGAAAATAACGATAACGATAGAAATAAGGAAATCGATGTAAATGCAAATAACTAGCACATGATTTGAAAAGTAAAAATAAGAAAAGACAAAGGTAATATATTGTATATATAGAAATTTGAACTTGTATATTATAACGATTTAAAGTATTTTTGCACAAATCTTCTTTATTTTTCTTTTAATTTTATAACATATGGTATGTGTGTTTTTATGTATTTGTTTACAAACAAAACCATATGGTTGAACACAATTACATCGGGCTTTTTTTTCAGGTACAATTACATCGGATTTAAAGTTGAACAAATAGAAAGTAATAGAAACGCAGCCCAATTGTGTTACTGCCTATGGCTTGTCAATATCGGTAACGCCTACTAAAAAGTTGAATAAGTTTTCAAGCCGAATATAATTAATTTCACTTTCTTCTCGAACGTTTAAGAAGAAAGTGATATCAACAATTAGTCAAAAATAATCAAGATACTGGAGATATAAGCTTAATATTAAAGGCCTCCATTCTTCCATCAAACAAGCAAACCAAAAAAAAGTATGATTGATTTTTCATTACTTTCAACGCATTCAATTTAGGTTTCTAAGCATGGTACGTTTGAAAATATTTCATATGGGGACGTATACAAACATAACGGTTGAATATTTTTAATCTATCAAAGTTAATTAAACAATGTTAGTACAGATTAATTGCATATGAAATATTAGCTAAACATAATCAGACCGAATTTATATTTCCAGGATTGTGGGGACAAGTTAAGACTGTAAGGTTATAATAACACAGCCGCACTTATATTCCCACAAATTCAGAGACATTTACAGAGAGAACAATGTAAACAAACACAATGAAGCAGCGCATGCCGGCAAATTGCTAAAAGTTTTAAAAGTCTTTGATTGACTTGAATTGGCAAGTCATATAGTTTCCTTCCTTATGTAATAAAACAATTTTATATTTCATATTGCATTATTTTATGTCCATTTTATATTATTTTGAATAGAAATTTGCTTTATATTCTTTGTTATTTTTCAAAAATTAAAAAATAAGCAATAAAGAGAATTTATTAATCAATTTAAGACTTAATTTTCAAATTGTTTTATTAAAATGTTCTCTTAGAGTAAGTTTCAAATTATGAAGAAATTAATGTAAGTATTTCCCTTTTCATTCATTTTCCGTAAATTTTATTGGGCAATAACTTTCGTTAGGCTTTCTTAGAAATTTGTGAGGCACGATAGTAGCCTTAATAATAAATTCGGTATTTTCTGAATTCACGAAGAGGCTTTTTGTTAAGATTCCTCAACGTCCGGCTACGATCTCAATATAGCTCTACAATTTGTCAAGAACGAGTCTTGAAAGTTTATTTGTTTTGAGGGTATCAGCCTTCTAGAATACGGTCTTAATAAATTATTAGACAATGGAAAAACTTTATGTTCTAGTCCGTTAAAGTGTCCGTTTGGTGAAAGAAAGCGCGATCTGAATGTCTTTTCAGTTTAACAATCTCTTTTGTTCGATATTTGCTTTCATTCCTGCAAAACAATTATCCAAAAATTACCGAGCGAGGAAAGTTGGTAATCCTGGTACTAAGTAAAAACAAATTTGCCAGCCTTGTTGATAAGTTAATATCCCTTTATTTATAAACGAGTGTTTATAAACGACTTAAAGTGAAAATAGTTTAATTTACTGGTTACTTTTAATATACCATAAAATAGATTAAAAAAAAAGAATGACCATTGAAAGTGAAGAAACTGAAAAGGATAACGGTAAAGGGCAATCTGAAGAAAAAAAAAGAATTTCAACATGCAGGCAACATGACGAAACTCCGGAAAATACTTTAAGCAAAATGAAAATTGATATAAATCTTAATCATAATACTAACATTAGTAAAGTTGCGGCAATTACAACAGTCAATACAGAAATGGAAATTAGTATCGGTGATGTGTACATGATAAGAAGAGGTGATGGCAACAGTCATGCGGCACAAATTATACAGTCGAGAGGAATAGAATCGTCGGCTGAATACTATGTTCACTATGTTGGCTTAAATAGAAGATTGGATGAGTGGGTGACAAGAGATCGAATTACGAATGCTACCGACGCTAAGACAAATGGTAGTGCTTCAATCGATCAAGACGTGTCTGACAGTTTAGGTGCTAAGACAATTAAGCAACTAAGTAAAGTAAGTAAAGAGCAGATTGCCTCCTTAGAAAATCCATCACCGGTGGAAAACACTGACCGCAAATTGACTCGTAATCAAAAACGACGGCATGACGAAATCAATCATGTGCAAAAGACTTATGCTGAAATGGATCCTACCACGGCTGCGCTAGAGAAGGAACACGAGGCAATCACCAAGGTTAAGTACATTGACAAATTACGTATAGGTCGTTTTGAAATTGATACTTGGTACTTTAGTCCGTATCCAGACGAATATGGTAAAGTTGGTACTCTGTATGTTTGCGAATATTGTTTAAAATACATGCGTTTCCAAAAGACTTACCGTTATCATGCATCTGAATGTACACAAAGGCAACCACCCGGCAACGAAATTTATCGCAAAGGTACTATTTCCATATTTGAAATAGACGGCAAAGAACACAAACTGTATTGTCAAATGCTTTGTCTAATGGCAAAATTGTTTTTGGACCATAAAACTCTTTATTATGATGTGGAGCCGTTTTATTTTTACGTCTTGTGCGAGATTGATAAGAGGGGAGCCCATATAGTTGGTTACTTTTCAAAAGAAAAAGAATCACCTGAAAATAACAATGTTGCCTGCATATTAATATTGCCGCCATACCAACGCAAAGGTTATGGCAAGCTTTTAATTGCTTTTAGTTATGAGCTATCGCGACGTGAAGGAATAGTAGGCAGTCCGGAGAAGCCATTGTCCGATTTAGGACGCCTTAGTTATCGCAGCTATTGGGCATACACACTGCTGGAATTAATGAGAGATTGTCGTACTACAACACAAAGCATTAAAGAGCTAAGCGAGCTCAGTGGCATAACGCATGATGATATCATTTACACGCTACAGTCCATGAAAATGGTGAAATATTGGAAGGGTCAGCATGTCATATGTGTAACGCCTAAAACGGTAGTAGAACATTTACAATTGCCGCAATTTAAAAAGCCAAAACTTACCGTTGATTCGGCACACTTAAGGTGGTGTCCACCAAAGCGGAATCCTGTAGGAAAGTTTAATAAGAAAGCATAGTTTTCCCTTGCACGCTTTTATCTAAATAGAAAATAAGCTTAATGATAATACTATATATTTGTAGTAAATAAATGTAAAGTTGGATAATATATATATTTTTGAGTTCTGACTAGCATTTGTATTTGCTCTTATTTGTATTAGAATTTGTTGCGATTGAAGTAATTTTCAACGAAGTAAAACATAGAATATTAAAAATTTACGGAATTTGTCTTTATTATTTTCGAAATCATTCATATTAGTATAGAGAAAGGTATAGAAACATGAACTCTTAAGGATCCCTCTTTTTATTCTATTTCCTAGAGAACGGAACCCATTAAACTTTTTGTTGTATGATATGTTATGTTATATCTTACACAACTTGTGGTACAGAATATATGTACAGTTGTGTATGTAGCACCCACCATTGCTTGAGATAGACCTCTTAGTACGCTGATAAATGCGGAATCATTTTCTGAATCTATTTAAGCATGTGCGTCCGTATAATGCCTGTCTATTCTTGTACTTGAATTACAGGTCGCAAATTTTCAATATATTTTAATGAAATTTAATATACCGACGTTTGTTGGTCTACTGAAAATGAATTCCATGGAAACATTTTTACGACGTCTCCTATTTTAAAAAAATTGTTTATATGACAAGAATTACAATTTCTAATTTTTTTCAACGAAAATCAGTAGAAATTAGTGTTTTGGAATATAAAATACATGCAAAAAGTTTGCATCGGGTGGACATATTTTTTGAATAGCCTCCGAAATAAATGTATCCAATAAAATACATAATAAAAAGCACTCATTTTTAACATTTGATGATGCAAACAGTAATTTGACATAAAACTAGCTATACTATGTTTAGACTACGCGGGTATTTTTTTGGACACCCCACATGTAAAGGTAAGACAGAAATGATAAAAGAGTAGGAAATTATTAAAAGAAACATTATATTTCCCAAATTTGGAGCAGGTCAGGTAACACATTTGTCCACTTCCTTACAAGGGTGCACATGAAAAATGTGATTTTACATGGAAACGAAGTATTATGTGCGATATTTCTTTCCAAACGTGTGTCCTAGGGAAAGATGAACTTTTGAAACTCTAATAGCCTAATGCAACAGCTTTCCTTACTGTAGTACAGAAAACATCCAAGACTTATTTCCATCCTATCTTTTAACAGGTGTATTAATAAGTTCTCTGTATTGAGATTAGATGTTTTATACCTGACGCGTTCATCTCTCACGTCATTCCAGGTATAGACAGATAGCTTAGACATTGATATTTATTCGATTTATACGTTTCAATCGTTTACAAGCTGTCGTTCAACGTGTATCAAAGTGTAAAGATATGGATGTCAACAAATAGCATTCACGGCTCTGCATGTTATTCGGGTTCAATTTGGAATGATTATAATGATAGAAGATGGATCCTGAAAAACCATTCTAAACAACGAAAAGCCCAGGGTAACCATTTGCGGCTTTCGCAATGTTGAATATTCATTCATGTTAGCGCGCGTTTGATAAGAGTGCAAAGCAATCCTCTACGAATTTTTAAGACCTAGTGTAACTGTTACATCTGAACGGCATCAAACCCAACTAGTCAAAGCAAGCGATGAGCTTGCTTGAGAAAAAAACAATTTAAAGTCAAGTAAGTTCAAAATGTTCTTTTGCTTCATGACAAAAACAATAAAAAAAGTTTAATGGTAATGCAAACCAAGAAGTGATCTTCAACTCGGGTTGAGAACTTGTATGAATTGCGGGTTATTTTCCCGACCTGGCCCCTTCCGATTGCAACTTGTTCAGATCGATATCGTCATATTTATCGGAGTAGCGGTTCACAAAACTTGAAGATGTGCCAAAAGAGCTCAATGACTATTTCGAAACCATTGAGTTTCTTCCGCGAGACCTATTAAGCTATTCGATAATAGGCAAAAGATCACAGGTATTGACGGCTCGTATTTCTATTATTAAGTTCTGCAACAGTTATGCTTTAATTAATCCTTTGCACTCCAGGGTTCAGGATCGGAGCCATTTAAAATTTGCTATCAAACTCAAGAAGTCTGCTATGAAGACAATGCAAATAATTTTCATTTCACAACATAAGGACAAAGACAAATCGTAGTGTGTTCTAATAGAAAAATACGGGGCAAAAGACAGTAGACATTATTTTAAACCCAAAATTACAAATTTGTTTAGATGTGTATATAATCTTTCCATTGAAATTGCTTCGAGTTGCTAGTAATATGAATCAATGTTTAAATATGATTTTCGTCAAGAAACACAGAGGATTTATTAATATATCTAATAATTGTTACAGCAGATGCAACATTTCACCTGTTTTATGAACATAGAGCGGGCAATTATTAGAATCGCAAATTTTGAATCAGTGAAGATCTTTTCGAGATGTAGAATAAATAAAAAAAAAATTAATTAATTTAAGTCAATCTGAAAACAATGTTTATAATCAGTGAGTAATTAAAATAAAATAAACCCTACACTAGAACATCTTACATTTTTTACTATGGAGAAATTTAATGTGAATCGGATTGCTTTTCTTATATCTGCAAGTCAGCAAAGTTGTTTTTACAAAAACGTATGTCTTGACTTGTAAAGCGTGTCGCTTTCTGGGGGTCATTATGTAACGTTTTTACTGTTAGTTTTCAGGTTATGTGAATTAGAAACTGATTCTACAGCTTCATGTAAAAAAACTTATCTGGGGAGTTTCTACATTAAAATACAACTATGTACGAAATTGTGGTGGTAGTTTTTACTTTTTTATGCTCACTGCTAATGCAAATTGCAAAGCGATACCAATTTTGGTGTATTTTAACGTAGAAAGTGTCTTTCAAAAAGATACATGCCGACCTCATTGGTGATTTTCACTTCATTCGCTCTCTTTTTACACCAAACTTGATGACACCAAAATTGTTATTGCATTGAATAAATAAAAGCATTGAGTATAAACCAATAAAAATTACCACCACAATCTCTTTCTAACTTGTATTTGTAAGCAAAGGCAACTGTGAAAGGGAGACATGCAAAAACCTGAATATATGTTCAACTCTTGCAGTTAAAATTTGTTCATTTTGTTATGCACAATATGTTTACATATTTTTCTACATAAGAAGAAGAAATAAGAAATAAAATGTGTTTATACATAACAAATGAGTAATTCACTTAAGAAAATAGAAATTTTTAAAATAAAAATTTATAAAATTCTATTTTTATTTAATTTTGCATACTTGTTATTTTTTATTACATATATATTGTTTATAGAAGAGAAACAAATGTCAATTAATCTCTAATCTTTTACGCCTCTTTCTTGTTAATCCATTACATTGGACAATACCCCGGATACTAGGTTTGAAGTTAATGAAATTCATGATCAATGATGACCCCCCTGAACAAAAAAAGTATGCGAAAACGCATCCCTTTTTTTTTGGCTTGCATTTGCACATTTAGTTTCAATTATGTTTTCTGGCACTGTTGCCAGATCGAACGTTCAGCAAGTTTTTAGTGCTTTCTGTTTTTTCCGTTATCATACCTCAAAAAGTAAATAATTTACAATCTTGGCAGCACTGACGCGTTTGTTATTTTTAATACCCTGTGAAAGTGGCATTTAATAAATTTTCTGCTTAGAGAGTTATGGGTATTCTTTCGGATCCTTCGTTAACGCCGCAAAATAAATTTGGTAAATTTTTATCTGAACATCATGCCAAAATATGCTGGTTATGTTATGTAGCTAGCATAATATGGTTTCTTTGTTTGGCATATCCAGATTTTAATCAGAACACTTATCTTTCCGAAAATGCTCTATCGCCGGGTAAGTGGTTTAACGTTTACTATCGTCCGAATACAAAACTGTTACGAACAATACAATTAAAGGTCTGGTCTATCCGGAAATTAAGCAGGACTCCAACCGCTTAATGCAGCTATACATGGAAAAGTTGCAAAGGGAACGTGAACAACATAAAACTACACCTTATGGTTGGATTTCCCATGAAATGAGAGAAATCGGTTTGGAAGTTTACGTGCACAATTACACTCTAATATATCCATTTGCAGAAGGGAAGATTTTTCGAGGTAAAAATGTTTATGGAATCCTGAGGGCCGCACGCACCAGCTCCACCGAGGGTATTGTGTTTTCAGCTCCATACCGGCTACCCTCTTCTGTTCACACTGATGTAACAGCAAGTGTGCCCGTTTTATTAGCCTTTGCTGAGTTCGCTAGAAGTACGTTCTGTTTTCTATTCATTCGAGTAACTGTCTAATGGTTTGCTTTGAATCTTAGAAAAGAATTATTGGGCTAAAGACTTAATATTTCTTGTCACTGAACATGAACAACTTGGTATGGAAGCCTTTTTGGGTGCTTATTTCAGTGGAGACGCAACGAATTGTAAACATCTTCAATATGGTCATCTACCAGGTAGAGCCGGTGCCATACAAGCTGCTATTAATTTAGAAATGCAGGACCTAAACATTGGTAAGAATTGTGTGGAAATAGCAACAGATACTCTTTTTAGGTATGTTCATCATTGCAGATTTTATTGACGTTAAGATTGAAGGACTTAATGGACAATTGCCAAATTTGGATCTCTTCAACGTAGTACAACGTATTACCGCTAGAGAAGGCGTTACGTCGGGATACAAACACACTGCATTAAAGAAACGAAGGTCTCATCATTCGACATTGCAAAGTAACGTTAAAAATATGCTTAGTATGTTATTAACGCAGTCTACTGGAGTGCCAACTGGTAATCACGGTCTTTTCCACCGTCATCGTGTTGAGGCTCTCACATTGGAAGGTGTAAAAAAACACACAAACGGTGCACACGGCCATAATAGTTTAGCCCTATTGAAAACCATTGAAGGTATTTCGCGTAGCCTCAACAATTTATTGGAAAAATTCCACCAGAGCTACTTTTTCTATATACTTGTCCATAACGATCGTTTTGTTTCAATTGGTGATTACATGCCCTGTATGATATTACTAGTCTTCCCACTCTTTATCAAGGCCTTCCTCCTATGGTTGATGGCAAACGATGACACTCTCTTTGATAGTGAAGATGATGTTGAAGTTGAACAGGAAAATATTGAGCCAATGCAAATTATTGAAGCTTCAGACTCCGGCCAAAGACCAGCAATAACAATAATGATTTATATGTGCATGGTTGGTTCCATGTACTGCCACGGTCCAATTTTAGATTTTCTTATTAACAACCTTAACAAACGGAGTTTAAATACGTCGCAATCTATATCACTTCTCATTTTATTCTGGGTGTTGGTCGCTTTTATGTTTCCAATTTTCATCGATAAGTTATCTGAAAAACATTTCCATTTGTTCCATTTTGGTTGCCTAATCGCATTGGGACTTACTTTAACCGTTATCGGACTATTAAATTTTGCTCTTGCTTTCTTATTGGGCATTATTTCAGCACCGTTAGCTATTTTTATGCCCATCAAAAAATGTACAAATTTTAGAAAGAATCTGAGTATAGTGTACTGCCTTATTTTAAATCCTTTGGTATTAGTCTATATGATAGTGTTAATTCTGACAGTGGGAGAGTTTGCAGAGTTAACGACAAGCGAAATAATAATAAAATCTGTTATTGCTACTATGGATGGTATAACATATTCTTTGATGGATAATTTGGTAAGAATATTTTCTGAAATATTTTGAATAAAACTGAAATATTAAACTCATTCTTTATAGATTTATGGCAACTGGCTGTATACAGTGGCGACATTTGTACTGTTACCATTGTGGTGCGGAATTTGGACTCTGGCTTTAAGAGTGCGTGTTTCTGACCGAACCTTTGATGCACAAAAGAAGTTAAATTAATTTATGGTACAAGGACAGCAGTTAAACATAATGTAATAATTTTATTATATGTGATTCAAAAGAAAATTCCAACAAGTACTTTATTACTACGTCGTGTGTGTGTGATTTCATGTTTCTCTCGAGAGAGTGTGTGTATACGTTTTTATTAATCATGATGAAAATATACATATATATTCATATACAAATACATATTTATATATGTGTATATATATATAAATATAATTTTTTCCAAACTGCCTTTTATAGACAGAAAAAATTCTGAATTGGTTTTGCTTAAATTCAGACATATTCATAGATATACAATTACTCATCGAACCAGGCTGCTTTCGTACTTAAGACATAATAGTAAATAATGTATAAAAATACAAATTCTTTGGAATTTAACCTATTACTGGCAATTGCATGATAGCATTGCATTCTTGTTAGATTCTAGAATAATCCAATAGAAAAAAAAAAATTAAAAAGGGAAATGTAATTTAATCTTATTCTACAACGAAAAACCAATTCTTGACGTCCCAAAAAAAAAAAAATAAAAAAAAATGATACACTAGCGCGAATGCACACGTATTTATATGCAATTAGGTACGATTATGTGGTTGACTATTTTTGTTTCTCGAAATTAAGAGATCGAGGCATTAAAGCCAGATTCTTAAGGCAAGCATGAGCCTGTTGCACCATGTACTGTTGATCTTTGGTCTGACCACAAGCCAGTTTTTCCCATTTGGGATCTAAATATTGAGGACCATTGCGAGAGCGTAGCACTCCAACGCCACCATTCACACTATGTTCAGGTTGATTTTCCTTTTTAGCTTCATCGTCTTTTGTATCGTCAGATGGCAATAAATCTGCCTCACTGCACAAGGTGTCTTTCATAATAGTCGAGGGTGAAAAAGCAATGGACTCACTGGATGTAAGGAATTTGCTGGGTGTTTCGGTTTCAAACGGCACCGGTTTCTTCTCTACCTTGATGTTATTGTTCGAATTGTCATTATTGTTATTGTTGCAGTTGCCGTTCGTAGGCATTATATTTTGCCCCCAACTGGTGATAAGAGATTTACGAGCTTTTTTGGTTGGAGGTGGTAATTGCGAATTAGAGCAAGAACCGATTACTGGGGCAACAGGTATATTTTCTTTTTTGTTTGCATCTGCGTTGTTTGGCTGGTTCGAATCACTCAATTGTTCATCATGTATGATTTCAGCTAAATCCTCAACTAGACTGGAAGGACTGGGTGGAATGTAACGTTCACCACGACGTTTCTTACCCAATGCGGCCAATGCATCTTTGAAAGGTGTGGGAGTCCGCGGACCCAAAAGACCTGAAAAAAGTAGATACATATTGTCCATTATGGTCTTATGTGAGCATTCAATTGTTTACTTACCCTTGTGGGGCGTTTCTATGGAAGAGTTCTCCAGTTCCGTTTTAGCTTCTGTACCTAAACCATTTGCATTCTTTGTAACGGGAGTACTAGCGCATAAATTCATATCTTCGAATGTGGTTAGACAAGGAGAGTTTAAGAACTGGCTCGGAGAGAAAGGCAGCGGCTTGATAGGCGTTATTACTGGAGAATCGGGAAGTTTGACTTTCGGCTTGACTTCCACTAAATTTGTTTTATTTGGACTTTGCTGTTGAACTTGTAATGGTAATGTCTGCCTTATCCTTTTGAGTATGTTGGGAGTAGATCGTGCCGTTGTAGTTTGTTCAGCATTTGTTTGGCTAGTGGACATTGATTCTTGGGATCTTTGTAGTATCAGCGCTGATAGGGATAGTCCTGCTGACAAGTCGCTTCCGCCTCCCGATTTGATAAGATTTCGTAAGTGATTGCGTGAACTCCTAAGATCATTCATCTGTCGAGCAACTTTGCGCTCGTTGAAGTAGTATTTTCTGCGCATAGTTGAATTCCAGTGGTTCTTAATGGCGTTGTCAGTACGACCAGGCAAAAGCTTAGCAATTTTGGCCCACTGATTGCCCCATTGTAAATGAGCTTCGTAAATAATGCGATCTTCTTCTTCCGACCAGGCGGTTTTTTTAATATTCGGATTGAGGTGATTATGCCAACGTTCTCGGCATTGTTTACCGATACGACCGTTTAGAAAACGTGCTATCAATGTCCATTTTTTAGGCCCAAAGCGTCTTACCAATTCCATGACCTTCTCGTCCTCTTCTCTTGTCCACGGCCCCTTAATAAGTTCTGGATTTAAGACGCGAGCCCAGCGCTGCTGAACCTGAGGTTCAGTACGATCTCGAAAATGTGGAGCTATAAGATCCCAACGATCTCCATGCTGCTCTACTAAACTTTTAAGCATATTATCTTCTGATTTCGACCATCTTTTACCATAGCCATTACCACTGCTTCCTGCATTACGTGAACTGATACTGCTTGCATCATCGTCGTATCCCCCGTGGTCCGAATACTCGGATTCACAGGATTCACCGCTGATATTATCTTTAGTTTCGATTTCCACTTCCCTACCACAAACCTCATTGCAATCATATTCTATAATATCCATATTTTGGCTGAAGACGATCCTTCAACGATTCTCACCACGTTTCCAGCGCAAACAATTATGATAACAATGTACGTGTTGATTTTTATTGTCAAAATATTGATGAACTTTACCTTGACAATACAAACAATCGGAATAATAACGTTCATGAAATTTTTCACTATAATGCTCGTAGACTTGCACCAAAGAGGTACAATCGAAAGTCTCAAAGCAACTTAAGCAAGTTAGGTGATCCGAAGACTGGAGGACGTCTCTTAAACGAAAATGTGTGGCATCATTTTCAGTGCGGCCCTGATCTAATATTTCATTTGCTGTTGTCGTTGTTGTTATTATCGACGAACGTTCTATTGTTGTGTTTTGTCCTCGCACATCAATGTTGTTGTTATTGTTGCTTAAGTTTCCATTTTCGGCCATTAAACGCAAGCGTAACAACCCCAATTGCACATAATAAAATACGCTTACTACGACAACAAAATATTAAGGAACTTCTTAATAAAAAGCACAACACAACACAATTGATCAATGCTCTTAAAAGTCTTCTTACGTTGTTCTTTATTTATCAGACACTCTTTATTTGCTCAGCTTGACTGTTTCTATCTACTTCACTTGCAAATTCCAAACGCAATTTATATTTTACACATACCTCTGCCAATGATGTTTTACAAGGCGCGTCTAATGCTTGGTGTGCGTGTGAATTTTTCTGTTTAGTATTGACTGCAGGCGGCCTTTATAAGATGAGACAGCTGGTGCTAACTGCACGCTATACAACAAACAAGAAAACTGTCGTTTCCAATCAAAAATCGAAAAGTTGCAATTATTACAAAATTCTCTTAAAGTACAATTACGTCTTTTCGATAAGCGCTTTTATTTACAAATTTCTAGTTTTATTTACAAATTCATGAAAGGGATTATTATAAAATAAACACAAAAAATAAGAACAACCTCGTCGTTAAACGGTTTATTATCGAATTTCTCAGATGGCCATTTTGAAATTTAGGTTTGCTGTACTGGCAGCAATCACAAACTTGACAGCACTTTACAAATATTGTGCTATGTATATATATACAGAAAGTCATTGCTACAAAAGTTTTTTCAAGTAATTAAAATTTTTTACTTTCTTCTAAATTAGTTTTAAAAGCAAATTATGGCCATCATTATACAAACAAATAAAAGCGATTCGCCACACTAATATGTATTAAAAATATAGCAAAATCACGGATATAACTTTTCATGAAAATAGGTATTTCTATAAATACGATCTGCAACTTTATATGTATGTGATCATGCATATGTATGTCATTATACTTGGTTGCTCCTTCCTAACTCATCCCTTACTTGTCGACCCTGTCTTTAACTAGCATATTATACGTCATTTTTACAACGCTGAATATATATGAGATATTTCAGTTTATATTTGGTTTTTCCATTTTAGAAGCGAAAGAATTGCAGCCCTGAAAAGCTATTGACTCGCCGAACTTACAGATTTTGCTTAGGGTTCTTTGCAAGAATGTAAATGATATCGCTAATTTAGTCTCAATAATGGGGTCTTTAAACGCTATCAAAACAACTCTCCTCCTTATACTAGCGTTTTGCCCATGCCGTATCTAGATTAACTGTTGATTTCTAATGCTTCACACAATCCACAAATCAAACTGAATACGTTCACTCAATTGGTTGCAAAGCTTTTCCATGTTTGCAATCGTTTGGGGATCTACTTTTGTTTGCTGATACATAATTTTGTTTTGTTTACTTTGTCTTTTTTTATTTCGCACTACTTAGATCATAATATTTTGCTTAATATCTAAGAGCCAATCTTATTTTTATATTTAGTTTATTTTAGCTGAATTTCATATATATAAGTAAATAGTTTTTTGCGAAGTAGCGACGTTATTAATCTTTCAAATAGAACAAATCTTCGACATAGAAAAAATTCATTTACAAACAGTCCTACAGAAAGTCAAAAGTCGAAAAATAAAGGTATATGAGTTTAAAATGTGGTAAAATTATTTGTGCAAGAATAGTGGTCCCAATTATCTGAATGACATATCCAATATCAATAGTAAGTATTTGACGATGCATGTTTGCCTTTTTCAGTATAGCGACCGTTCTGTAGGTCTATCTATAACTAGCAAAGTTCCGAAAATTGGAAATACAGTTTTCATCATTTCTTGTGTAAAAAGCTTCCTAAAATGTTATGGTGTGCGTTTTACGGAAGTGTCCTCTGAAACCAACTCGTAAATGTTATGCCCCAGATATATTGTTATTTTCCACGTGGTGGCTTACTGTCTCAATAAACTTCAACGAGCAGATGGAGCAAATATCAAAATATTCCTTATAAATAACATTCATTCATATTCAATTTGTAATATTTTTAGGTGAAAGTCGATGGTAACAAGTATTTAGGCATATAAAATAAGTATGAAAGATTTGGATTGGATGAGATCATTTTTTGAATAATCTCCCACATAAAAACAAGTCTTAATAAGGCAAAAAGGGTTAATTTTTAGTATTTGATAATGCAAATGAGTACCTAATAGTATAAAAATTAACTCTTATCAAATTTGAACCACGTATATCTATTTTTTGGATCCCATCACATATAAGGCTTCTTAGAAGAAGTAAGTTTTTATACAGTCTAATCTAATATTCAGTACTTTGTAGAAGAAATAGTTGTAGCATAAAAAGAATTTTGGCAGAAAATTTAAATTTGCTAAATTTGGACCACGCTAGTTCACATTTTAGGCCTCTTTTCTAATACGGGGCTCCCATGAAGAGCATGCTCCTATAAGCAAAGAAAACATAATTTTTCATATTTTATTATGAAATTAAATGAAGACAAGAAGAAGAATAAAGACAAACTGATGTAGACTACTTAATGGTCGGCCTTGCTCGAGTAGAATGTTTCTACTTGTTGATCGATAAATAGTTTAATCATTTTCTTATAAGCAATTATAAATAAAATGCTCGTGCGTAAATGCTCGGCATTCTAAAGATAACATTCTGTCTAATAGCAAAGTTAGCGTTAGTAAATCTTAGTGGCAGAATATATAAAATTTGAAATTTTGGGATTCAAATATTTTTCATATTATAAGTAATAGTTGTATTTTTCAATTCTGTAGTTGCCATAGTAAGGTGCAGTGACCTCTATGCTTCAATGGAATATGATGTCGAATATTGTGTATTAATGTACGATTTTCATTTTACAGTTAACATATCCGCCATATTGAACTAGGGGTTGCCAACATTTTTTTCGTGAAAATAGTTTATCAGCAGATCATATTATATATCAATATTCTAGGGCAGATATAAATACTATAAGACAAAATATTTGTGAAGGGCTGAACGCGTCCATTATCAAAATTTTTTCTCAAGATAACACCACATTGGTTACACAATTCACGTTCAAATACAGGGCGGGGGCAGAAAAGAAAGTTATTTATTTAATTACTTTTGATAAAAATAGAGCGCGTTTGAGTTCAAAATATTGTAAATCGCCTCTAACCAAGTCTTTTGCATGATCAGATCATCAGAAGATTTCCGGATTAAAAGTGATACTTCAAAGCAGTTGTCAGTTATTGCTGGTTTTACGTATCAGTTATTCTAATTATTTTTTTTGTTTTTGTTGCTTTTTGAATTTAATTAAAATTGATTTGCAATTATTTTTGTTGATTATCCACGTCGACGCGTAGATAGTTAAGTATCGCCTTAACCTTGTTTTGTTTAGCTGGCTTAGTATCGTTAAGCATTTTAATAATTTGCTTAATGGACAATAATTTGTCACAAACTTTATCACTACACGTATGTATGATACATGTCTGTACATATGTAGCTATAATTTTGTTAACAAAGCGATTAAGCAAACTTTCCTTTCCTTTTGAGGCAAATGAAAGAAATGCCTCTTAAATTGAAAGACTATGTTGAAAGGGGTGAATTTAGGCTAAAAAGAGAAAAGAATTACACATGTACACTTATATATGTACAGGTGTATATATATTATATGTACTTGTACGTATTATATATTGTGTATATATATATTGATTTATATTGGCAGCATGCATAAGAGAGAGATAGGCCACGGAAACAGGTCAATTAAGTTGCTGGCCATCTGTCATCTATTAACAACATGTCAAAATGTTGTTTCGCCTAAAGAGGACGACAAGCATGCATTCTGCGTAGATGAGTTGTATGTTGTATGTTGGATGTTATGTTATTTACGCACAGACGGCTCTTTGTAACCAGTAGCAATAGAGATGAGAGGGGAGGTAAAATCTTTGCCATTCAGTTAATCTCTGGCTGTCTTTAGAGCGTTGATGCTTCAATCTCTAACCGCAACAAAAGCGCTTAAACAGCGTGTAGTTGTTGGTAATTTGTAGCATGTGGTGGTTTGTATTTGCTTTGCTTTCGAATGAATTCCATTGAGATTTGTAGAGTTAAAAGGTAATACAAAATCTATTAGCGCACACTTTTACCCCCGCCATGCTCCTTTTTTTTTTTTTTTGCCCACACACTCCACCAACGCTAACAGTTAGTTTTTCATTTTCGAATGTTGCAAATTCTCTGGCTCACAATATGTAATTGGAAACCTGTTGGCTGTCGCTTCGAATATCTATTTGAATAGCTCTCGCTTATTTGTTGTAATTTCTTTGTGTATACTTGTGTATAATGAATGCTTGCTTTTCCATGTAGATATGTATACACACACACACACACACACACACACAACAACATACTTCTAAAAGCTCTATTGGAGGGTGAAATGTTTCACAATTTACTGTCTCTCTGTACAACTTGTTAAATAAATAGTGGGCACTAGATATTCATGCAGTCAGTTAGTCAGTTAGTTAGTCAGTCAGTCAGTCAGTTAGTAAGGTGAGCAGGTAGTTAGTCGATAAGTTAGCTAGGCAAGCAAACTAAGCAAACTAAGCAAACATTCGTTCGCATATCATTCTATATACAGTTAGATAAAATAGACAAGTTTTGTTAGAGTGGCGGCTAGCGGACGTATGCCACTTTATTTGTCTGTTTGGCAGTGTATATCAATTTATAGTAGCTTAGACGGAGATTGATAAGGGAAAGTGTTTGTTTGTGTGGAAGCGTGTACAAGTATTGAATTTCCGCTTAGGGTGCAAAACGGTATTATTGAAAAACATTGAGGTAAACATTTGTGGCTTCAGTGATTTCAATTTGTCTCTCCGTAAGTTTACGCTACGATACGCTTTTACGTTTTCGTTATTGCGTTCATATCGTGCTGACATCAGTCCCCAAGGTATTGTGAAAAATATTCATTAAATTTCATTTTCTACATTTCATTTTGCCCGGACAATATTCATACAGCTCATTGATGTTGCTATTGTTGTTGTTGTTTTCTCAACGTTCAAGCCATATGCACATAAAATGCATTGAATTTTGTAGTACATTTTTACTATTACACATATACATGTAATATATGTCGTAGGATTTTTCTATTTTCTGCTTTCAAATGAGACGTTTCGTCGAGGAACGTGCGCACCCACCCACACACGCATAATATACCTCATTATTATTATTATTATTATTGTGCACAATTGACAAAAGGCGTTATAGAAGTCTAGCAAGGAGAGTTGGAGTCCATTAAGGTTGTCACACAAATAATAAACTTTTTTTTTTTTCTCTTTTGCTTTTGAAAATATTATTTTTATAGCGTACTCTTATAAGCTGCAGATGATTGGATATAAAGCTGAGAGTATGAGGAGAATGTATTCATTTCACTCTTTGCTTTACTTCCGTTTATATCATCGGAAATTACATAAATTATTCAGATCTTTCTCGTTTGCTTATCATAAATATTTCAGATCAGTTTAGATAACTAATTTTCCGTTAATACGTTTTTGATTTCCTTAACTCGTCTAATATTCAAGTTTTAAACAGTAAAAAAATATTTCAATAATTTTAAGAAGAAAAAAAGAAGAAGAGACAAGGAGAAGATCAGGAGTTCGATTGATTAAAGTTTTATTAGTGTTTGAGTAAGTATTTTGAAAGAGTGTTAATCAAATGTTTATATATAAAAAAAAAATTCCAGATCTCAGATATTTTATTCAAAATCAAGTCTATAATGAGTATGAATGGATATACCGTTGGTTAGAACAAGAATTAATTAAGAAAGGAACAAAGAAAGATGAATAAAACGAATGGTTAAGAACAAAGGGATGGTTAGAGCGAAGTCGCATTCAAGGTTTTCTTTGGCCAAGTCTTTTAATGCTTTGTCAAGAACTTTTCATATTCGTTCGATCGTTCTGTCTCCAATTGTCGGTATACTTTCTTTATTTCTGGTTGATGGTAGCGTTTTCTGATTTTCGTATTCATTTAGTTGAAGAAATTAAATTAATTCCCTCAAATGTTATCGCTTGGATTTTTGGCTTATTGCCGATGTGAACAGTTCACTTCTGGTCTGTATAATAGTTAGCTGTAATACATGTAAAAAGTAACCCAAGTAGGTGCTTGATATTCGATAGCCCAACAAAAAAAAAAAGGAGCAAATATTCATTGTTATGATGTATGACGACACAAAAGGGCAAACATCGCTATTATTTACTTATGGCATCTTTGATTCTTCTTTCGACGACTTACAATTATTGTTGTATTTTCTTGTTTCTTTCGGTGTAATAACAAGCTTGCTAATCATCGAACATTCTCGATAGTGTCGATAGTCAATATCAAGATAGTACCAAGTATTTCAATAGTAAATAACCAAAACCGGTTTAAAATTATTTCTCTTAACGTATTAAATACGGTTGCGTCTCATTGGCTAAGAGCATTCAAACCTATTTCAAAGGGGTCGGGTAATCCGGCAATTCTCTTAAGCGGCAAGTTTTCTCAGGTCAACATTATATCCACGATATCAAGAAGAAAAGGGAACATTTTCTTCAATTCGACCAAAGATCGAAAACTTTCTTTCCAACTAAGTATCAGGATAGTTCGAGTGTATTAGAAAGAAAATAAAATGCTTTGAACTTTATAAGCCGCTTCTGAACTTAAATTTGCGACTCATTAGTAATTTGCGATTGAGAACGTGAAAAATGTTATATGAAGCATATGTACGCAAAAGTTTTGCGTTCAAATTTGCTCACAGGAAAGAAGGCAGCATTTTTGGGCAGTATTTAAGCATTTTTTAGCTAATTCGAAAAACAAATCGAAACTTTCTATACCAAACATTCTGATAAAAATTTTCATACTGAAAATCAATCCATTTCCATCAATTTCTAAATTGTTTTTCACTTATTCAACGCAAAAAGATACTCTTTAGAATCATCTTCGGAGATTAGAATAAAAAAAAGTCAGGGGTTTATAGTTTACGCAAGTAATGGACACGATGGAAGAAAATATGGTTTCTTATGCGAGACTATCTAAGCGTTGACCTTCTTCTAATCGTTAAGTTGTTTTTACTGTGAGTTTCGTGGGCAATTCGTTCGGGACGTTCGGGTTTTATATATAACGTTGAATTGCACTTAGCCTTTGAAAATCAGCAATCGTGGATTCTTCTTCTTGAAAACCACTTGCAATTTATCTTCGATGGGCAATGATCATCGATGAAGCATCAATTGATTCATATAAAAGATAAAAAAAAAAAAAAAAACAAAGTAAAAATTCCCACACCCTGTTGTGTCTGTCGTTCTACGGTTGTCTCAATATACCTGTATGTACCTTGAAGGCAAAAGATGTGCATTAAAAGAATCCAGTTAAGAAATTATTGTAACAAATTTTTATCTACAGCACGTTTGTTAGTTGCCTGCCGTCATAAAGTCTGCCTTCCTGCACACAGATGGATATATATTTATCTTTTCTACGCGAACTACTTTTCGTGTGCATTTCTATATTTACGCTTGCACGCATCCATCCATCCAATAACAATGATGAATGATTTCTTTTTTTTTTTCATTAATGCAATCATTAAAAGGGACATTTATTAGTTCCACTAGACTCTCTTTTCATTTAATGTTTCGCACTTTGTTTATTGAAGTCAGTGCGCTAATTTTTTTTTTACAATACCAGGTATACATCCGCTAAGCATTCATTACAAATATGTATGTATGGAGTTGCGTGTATGGCTGTGTATGAACGATTTGTAGAAAACAAGATATTGTTTTGATTATTATTGATAAGCATTCCAAACGCACATATTGCCGGTGGTTTCATTATTATTATACATGATATGCACCAAAATATTTCCGTCTCTATCTCTTTCTTTCCTTCTTTCTTTCTTTCTTTCTTTGTTTTTTCCTTTCAGTTTTTCTCTTCACATCAATTTCATACTCTTATTGTTCTTTTTTGGGCCAATTTTCTGCAATTTTTTTTTGTTCTTGCAAAAAGAAAGGAAAAGGAAAATTAAAATTTATAAAAATTTTTCACTTAGCGCACATAAACGAAATTGATGAGGGTTTCCCAAAAGGAAGACCTTTTATATGCTTCTTATTCGAACTTTTTATTTAATTATCTTTGAATTGATTTACTCAATCAACAGTTATTCTTCATATAGCAATTATTCCCTACAAAGACCGGATGGAATAGGTTGGTATGGCGGATATGTTGGAAAAACTTTTTTCAAAAAGGTAAAAAAAAAAAAAAAAAATCGTAATTGCGTATGAGACGAATTTGTAAACAGGTGAAATCAAAAGGCAATTTTCGTTGCTTGAAATGACATTAAATTGGGTCCTTTACGACGACTTTGACTCTAAAAAAAATTGCATCGACAATAAAACTGAGTATTCTTGCCTTAAGGTATAATTGGCGAGATCAAGTAGATCTAGAATCTAGACTCCGAAAGTTATAAATAATAGTTCTAGCCGTTAAATTGGTGACTTGCTCATAAATTGTCCAGAATATGAAGAAAGATACAATAAAGTCATTTAATTGCGTTATAGTGCTGGACCGTATGTGCCTAAATATGAAATGTTCTAACATACTTTTCTGTCATACTTTTTACAATACTCCTTTGAATAGCACATATGTATGCCGTGGCCGATTGGCATGGCTAACAAGCTGTTTACTTCTTTCGGACCGATTTATGGAGTGTGCTGGAGTATGACTCCCAGCTTGTTGTTGTTGTTGTTGGAAAGAAAATTTTTTTTTGGATATAATTAATTCAATTGCATTGATCAATAAACTATGGCTACGGCAGATAAAATATTAAATTACTTATTTAATTACTAATAATTTATAATCTGTTGATCGTCTCAAAAATGTAAAAATGTGATTCAATTATTTGTTATAATAAAATAATGCAAATATTTTATATTATATGAAACAAATAAATTGTAAAATTATAGTCGAGTCATAAATTGTCCAAAACTTGTAACTTAAGACCGACAATTTTCGTCAGATTATAATAAAAATAAAACTTTGCTACCATATAAAGATTTAGTTTTTGTAGGAATATATATATATATATATATATATATATAGAGGAGTTGATTCAAAAAATAGTTCCATATCATTTAAATTGTTACTCAATATTTAAAAAGCTAAATTTATATTTTTACCGATATTTATCAAGAAATAATAAAAATAGCGATTTTTCCATATATAAAGACTTTTTCAAAATAGATCGTTATGCGTGGCGTGATTACAAATTTAATCCATTTTGAATGGCGTTCACATTTTTGGCCTAAAAAGATGTCATTGTATCAAATTTTGAGCAAAATATAGCAAACTTACGACTTATACATATTATATTAGGCAACTAGACGGATAGACCTATTTGAACTCATCGGTCCATTTATTTATTTATCTCAGGTTTTTCTAGATACTGTACGCGTCCACACAAATTTAGTATACTTTTGTTATATGCGGCGCATGGTATAATATCGCAATGGCCACACTTCACCGTCGGTAAATAATGATAAACATTTAAATTTTATATACGCGTTGCGTAGAGTATAAAAGATTCGTCTTATGGTGTCTATTTATTATTATTTTTCTATCGTATGTACTTTGTTCTCTTTTTCTTTTTTTTTTCATTATGTGAAAAATCATTTGATACTGGCTTGAGTATGTGCAGCACAAGATTCAAAGTCAGAAGGAACTAAAGAAACACTTGACACCGATAAAATTTGGAAACTAAGCCAGTTAACTATCTTCGCTATTAAGCAATAAGAGAATGCGTACAAAAATCTAAAATGGAATGATTGTAATATTAATATATGAGTCTGACAGCGTTCAAATTTGATGTCAGATTAATTAAATCTGATCTACTCATCTGTGAAAAATGCAAAATATGAAATATAAAACCAATTTCTGTACATATAGTCTCGTTGTTCACATTCATTGATAAACTTGAAAATGCTCGTGATTCACTCACAAATAAAAAAAGTGACAAAAGAAGTTCCAATAGTTTATATGCATTTTTTACAATAATTCATAAGTTATATAAGGTGTGATTTCAGTTTACTTTAAGTACACTTCATAGGATCGTTCAAGAGTACAAAGTAAAATTGATGATTATCATCTTATTATCATTTCGAAAATTAACAAAAAAAAAATTAATATTAATATTAAACCCAAGTCCTTCCTAAGTCTGCTAAGTCTTCTTAGATTTTGTTACAGTTTGTATGCTATATGTAAGCTACTGATTAAAATTTGATAGCACTGAGTCGGTTGGTAATAAATTTAATTTTAATAGACATATCAACTTATTTAGAAGAAGCATGAAGAAGTTCGAAAGTGAAACCAACGGATATCTACTTTCTTCAAAACTAACAAATATTATCATGAATTTCATTACTTTATGCTGAATATCCTATAACTATATCATTAGAAAAATTAATCCATTAATGAAATGAAGATGAGAACGTAAAAAAATATCCAAATATGAATCATATTGTCGAAGTGAAAGCATTAAGAGTGGAGACTAATGAAATATCTTAAGCATTGAAATCAAAAATTAAAATAATATTAATTCTTTGCCGGGGATATATTTATATATATATATATATATATATACCTGACAATAGGCATGCCCTCAATAAACGATATTCAGCAAGTCAAAGGGCTTTCTTCATGTATGCAATATACACTTACATGCAAGTCCTTTACAAGGCAAGACATGACGTAACATGCAAACACAATCTTTGGTTCAGAAGGAAAAAGCAAAATAAAAAGAGCTCTCAAAAAGAGCAAAACAATAAATATAATGAAAGCAGCGTACTTTAATAATGTCAAGACGTTTTCTTTATTAACTTTTTTCATGCAATTTACTGCTTTTTTTCGGCATTTCAGTACAACTAGTATGCCACCCTATTTCTTTTTTTTTGTTGCTAAAACCACACAAATAAAACCAACACAGTCGGTTGAGTGTACTCTTGAAATGTTTGCACACCTTGTTAAGTGTTCTCAGGACTCTTTCTCTCTCATTAACAGAAATAAAAAAGGCAGAGAAAAAGGAAAAGTTGAGAACGACTTTTTAACTTTTTTTTAATATCACATTTTATGCCCTTTTATGTAAGTATAAACTATAAAAGGGCATAAAATGTGATATTAAAAAAAAAAGTTAAAAAGTCATTCTCAACTTTTGCTTTTTTTTCTGTATATACATACACACACACACATATATATACATATATATCTACTATTTTTTCCAATAATAATAAACTAACCAAAGATTGCGCATTATGCCTTTTCAATGGGTTCCTGACTGAGTGTATTGACACTTGAGCACAGTCGGTGGGATTTAATAATCTGCACAGCAGCAGACATCACAAATTTTTAGCAGGGACCTGAATGTTTGTCTCGTTGCCCGCCTCCCAAATCAGTTCATTTCATGTGATGTGGACTTTTTGACAATATGTCAAGTGTCAAGCGTTTAGTGCCTTAGATAATGTCATTGCTTTAATGTCGATAACACCACTTCCTGTCCGCTTATGTGCATATGAGTATGTGATGATGATGATGATGATGATGATAATAATGATAATGATGATGATGATGATAGTTATTCAGTTATTCATTTTGATTGCATCGAAATTTATAGATATAAATGATGTATTAATTTGCTAAATATTTTAACGCGGGCTGAAAGTTGTTCAGTCATTTATATAAATTATAAAAATCAAACTAATCAACGAAATATTAAATTCGATCAAAGAGAGAGAGAATTGAGTTTTTAAGAATGAGATTTATAGTTGAGATCAGTTTAATGTCTTAAATTCCTTTAGGAATTTTTAGTTATGTTTTATTATTCTTATAATTTTTTATAAGAAATTAATCGGACAAATGTCAGAATTATGATCACAACTTACGCAGTTAACTTCAATGTCATTGAATTTGTGTAAAAATCGAAAAAATCATTATATGGATAGAGTTAGTTCACAGAATTGCAGTGAGGTTCTTTGAAAATCAATGACGTTTTAGAAACTAAATCTAAACTAAATTAAACAAAGAATTGCATTTTCATTTTATCTTGGACAGACACAAATAATAAAGCGTAAAAAAAAAGTCTCGATAAATTTCAGTAATAATTTACAAAATTTCTCAGAAGGAAGTATTGAATCACTTATAAACGAGATAATATATATAAGTGCCTATGATTACGATTGAAGTAAATCTAATGAATCTATGACTTTTATCTATTTAAAGGTTAAATGTTTTTTGTATTACCTAATATAGTATAGTAGAAAAAGGCAAAGCTTTTGTTTATTGTCCAATTATGCGATAACTAATTAAGGCTGTTTTAAGAGTCACAATATAAAAAAATATTTATAACAATTTGTAGATGCGTTATCTTCTTTTTTGGGGTTTTCAAAATTTGATTATTAAACTAATGTACGAATGTATGCAAATTCTTGTAGTCGGAAAAGTTCGAATTGCAACCGATTGGTAATCGTTGCGATTGTAAGATAATAAAGTTGCGTTTATAAGTTAATTTCAGCATTTACTAATGATATAATAAAACGAGCATACTTCCATTGAACGATAGTGATTATAACCCTTCTTCATAACTGCGAATGTATTCTATCTTTTATTTTATACATCAACCAAACATATAATGTGACCACCAGTCAGTAGTGAATATATATCGAAAGTTAAGGCTATAGCGTATCTGCTATCGCTTGAGTTCGTTTCTACTGTTCGGGTAACTAATTGACAATTGATATGGCGTACGTCATACGAAGACCAGTCAGATAAATAACTTATCGTTGAATGCCACCCGAATTGTGGGTTTTAAGTTTTCTGTCTCCATCACTTTTGAGAAAACCAACTACATTATTACTGTCTGACCAATCTCATCAAGTGACAATTTCAGAGAATGTTCATGCGTACCGGTGTGTGTTTTTTTTTAATGCATATACTCATACGCTCAAGTGCAAGATTAAAATTTCAAGATATGGAAAAAAAGAAAGAAAAAAAAAACAAAAAAAAAAAAAAATAAAAAAATAAAACAAAATCAACTTATCTGTCCATTAGTTGGCGCAATAAAATTCTTGATTGAAAATCTTTTAAGAAAACGCGAACAGGAATAAAACAAAAACGTCGACAATTAATCTGGCTTCAGAGTTTTTGACTGACATTTTGTTTCGGTTAGATGCTGTTTTTTAAATTTTTTTTTTTTTTTTTTTGCTCTTATTGTTTCTTCCTGTAAATGTACATGTGTTATATATACTTACATATATATATATATATATATATATACTATGTATATATTGTATATGTACTAATAAACTCGTTCTTTGTTAGTTCAAAGATAAGCAAATACAAACATAGATTCACTTAGGTATGGATATAATCTCTTTGCTTTTATTTCACTTTTTTTTTTTTTTAATTTACTGGTGAAAAGTTTCAAATTACTCGCGACATTAAAAGTAAATAAATAAAAAAAAATGATAATAATTTGAAAATGAATTGATTGTATATCCCATCTTCACCTTATATGACACCCACCTGATTTTATTATCATTATTGTTATTAGATGTACGGTACAAATTATAAGTGTTCCTCTATAATATCATATTGTATTAGAGTAGTAGAGTTTTAAGGGTGTAAGATGTAAACGATTTTGATCATAAAAAAAAAAAAAAAAAAAAACTAACTAACTACTCTCGTTGCAATGCAATTTGAGACATTCCAGGAGTTCAATCTTTGTTTATGACAAATATATTATTTGTTGGTTTCTGTTGAAGAACGATAAACAATAACACAACTGGAAGGGATTAAAATAAACAAAAAAAAAAAAAAAAAAAAAAAAAAAAAAAAAAAAAAAAAAAAAAAGACAAAAAAGACGAAAAATATGAAACAAACTAGATTCACTTGTATAGAAATGTAACTGTTCCAACCAAACAATAGATACAAACGAAGAATTGTTTAATCGGTCAAAACTATTTTATCTTCCTTTTTTTTTCAAAGTAACAAAAGAACTCAAACAATTGAATTCCTTTCAAAGCCAACCGTATTTGTAAAGTGCATTTGTATGTTAAACACTGACAAAGAAATGGCCCAACGCTAGCTAACCAAGTTAGTTATTTCAAAGCATATAGATATTTACATACAATTTTAGAAAAAAAAAAAAATTTAAATCGATCGGCACAACAACAGGCGTTGACCGAGATCTTTGTGCTGATAATTAGGGTTACGTACGTACATCTATTGTTATCTAAATATTCTTTCGTTCTTTTTTTTTTTTTTTCTTCTTTTTTATGTGACTTAGAACCGACTAACACTAACTATGTATGTATGTATGTTGCGTTTTGCATATATATTTTCATGTAGTAGCAAAACTTCAAAATGTATTAGTGATGCAAGAATGATGAATTTTTTTCAAAAGAAATCGAAACGAAAACATCACTCGATTTTGCATAGAGCGAGTATGTCTTGTAGTCTTTAATTCGTATTTAAGTATTAAGTAAACTAAGTGAAAGACTGGTAAAGTTTTTACCGATTTGGCTTGACCAGATTCTTTCGGGTATGAATGTTGTTCATTCACTAACTAAATATTTATAAAATTTCATTTTGTGTGCGTATGCGTATCAATTTGCTTTTTCTAATAATTAATAATAATTGTTTATTAAATGTTGTTGTTTTGATTTTTTTAATTTTCACGATTTTAGTCATCTTTTAAGTCAGTCTTTCGCACTGTCAAACTTGTCTCTCAAATCACGTTTCGCCGTTCTTGTATGCCGAAAGGTGTAATGGCTACTGAGGCTTCCGCCTATTTACTGAATATCTTCCAGGTGCTTGCAGAAGATTTTCTCTCGAACACTTTACCTATCGTGTCGATCTTGCACAATGGGCCATGCGAACTTGGATCCTTTTCGGATTTGTTAGGTTTTGGCATTAATATCAAACTTTGTTTTTTCCATCTACGTGAGTATACTCCAGTATGTAGGCAGTTGTTGCAAGCTCTCAGGAATAGTTGGGTATTTTGTGCCAGGGGCTAGTTTTATGGCTTTATTAGGAATGCCGTCCGATTCTGATGCTTTGTAAATTCTTAGTTACTAGGCTGTATGCTTGAGCTCTTCTATTGCGATACCTTTATCAGGTAGTGTTACAATGCTTTCGCATATTCCGAATATATAATGTCTCGGAAACAATACTTTCATTATTTTTCTGAAAAAACTCCGAAGAGGATGGTATGTTTTGCTTAACATGTTTAAGCTTAGCCATTGCGATTTTGTATGCTCCGCTCCATATATTCGACTTCGGCTCGTCACACAGTTGTCGAAAGTGCTTTGTTTGCTTTTGTTTGCTTTTATTGCTGCCTACATTTCGATACCCTTTCATGTAGTCTCAGCCTTCCTGCAAGGCACTTCTTTCTGGTCGTTGTGATGTCAGTATTACACCAGTAGACGGGTTTCCATTTTGGGCAATTTTACTTCGAACCACAAAAGGGTTGCAGTCCATGGCTACATGTTCCTTCAATTTTTTGGCTTGCTTTTCGATGGCTACAGGAAGATTGACTTGGTCTTCTATCATTAACTTAAAAAGTTTCTTATCTAGTTTCTCTATCTTCCATCCAGATGACAAGTGTTTGCCTGAGATTGCATGCTGCGAGGGAAATGGTCTTTCAGAATAGTATTTACCGCGTTATGATCGCCATGCGTGTGTACATGTCGCTCACGTACAATTGGCAGTATCGCACAAGTGCGTTGGAGACGTGTATTATCTATTATGAATCTAGTGCCATTTTTTTCATAGGTAAATTTTGGTCCATCATTTAATAGTAGTAAATTTAGGTTTGTGAAAACTCTTAGCACGGCTTTACCTCTTATGCTCGTGTATTTACTGCCCCACTCTGCGACTGATGCGTTAAAGTCACCGGCAATGATGGCCGGTTTACATAGACATCTCATCGATCACTAGTGTGTAGTTTGTTAAATCCAGGCTAGGCGGTAACAACTGAAACTGTAAAAACCCTCTTACACTCTTACTATGACGTAATATTTCTTATCATTTATGGACGTAGTTTGCATGGCTTCTTTGCCGCGTATCCACATTGCAGTCTTGTTTGTTGTAGCAAGTCTTGTGCCGCTTCGTAGTGATTCAAATTGATCTACATTAATTTCATCTGATAGGAGGGGAAGCGCCTAACTCACTAATAGTATGGTTTGCGTCTAATCCTTTTTCGCCACAAATTGCACATTTAGCTTAATTTTTATATTCTAGGACTTTATGCTCCAGTTTAATACAATTCAAGTAGTAGAGACTTATCTATTTTCTTTTTGAAGGTCTTGGCTGTATGTTCGTACTCTAGACATTTCCAATGGGCATATGTTGCTACTGGCTGTATGCCTGCTGGCAACGAAGGCGGTGACGAGTTGTTCCTCTGTTGTGTGTCAGTTACCGCCAGAAGCTTTGGTGAGCGTGCTATACGGCTGTTGCGCTTGAACTGGTCGAGTTCCATTGCCTGCATATTATTCGTCGTGTTAAGTACCCTTTTTTTGGTTGGCGGTGTTGTCTTGTTGTCAGTTGCTTTCGTCGGTATCATGGTTCTTTAGTTGTGATACATCTGCTATAGTTGTGGCTCTTGGTATTGTTACTTCTGTTTTCTTTTTTTTTTTTTTTTCGATATTGTCACAGCTATATCGCTGCTATTGTTGTGTTTATTTGTGTAGCTATGTGTGTTTGCCGCTTGTTGTGTATTGTGTGCTTTTATGTTGTTATGCTTATTGCTAATATGTCTTTGTATGCGTGGTATATGTGGTTGTTGTTGCTATTTTATATATATATATTTTTATTTTTTCTGTTATTTGTCTATTGCAATTTGTTGTTGATTTTTTATAGTTCACAGAATTTTTGTGAATTATTGTGCTTATTGTGCTACTTATGCTATTCTTATTGATTTTCACTTTACTTTACCTGTGTGTGATCAGGCTTTGGTCGTCAGTCGATGCTGGCTGAGCAGTACGGCTTGATGTAAAAGTTCGCCTTAGGATATGCCTCATCTTTTTTTTGCCATGTTCGCTCAGGCAGCTTTAGAGAGCTTGTGTCTACACTAAGCTAAGTAGGCAATAGTTTTTTTGCAATTGCTCTGACCAACTACAAATGCACAAAGTGTGCATTTTGTTTTCTGCTTTATTTTTTATATTCTGGGTGGTGACACAGAATAGTCCATATAGAGCGGGGAATCACACAGAATTGAAGAAGCAAAATATTCCTTTCTCCTAATTAGTTTAGGGGTTTTTTCCTTTTATTTTTATTTATAACACTTTCCTCGAAACCGAACTCATTCTATTCGAGTTTTATTTACATTTTCGGTCACCGAAACGTTTTTATTATCACTTTTCTCCTTATTAATTCAAAGTGAACATGTAGAGCACTTAGAAGCACGTTTTAACGCTACGAATTCAATCAAAAAATCTGTGTGTGTGTGTGTGTGTGTGTATTTCTAAGTCCTATAACCTATAAAGGAACATATTTACCATAATCTCATTTTTCAGTATTGGATATAGAAACCTCAAGAAAATCGCCAATTAAAAATGGGTGAAGCCTTAGACACCTTAGTATAATACAAGGCGATATCTAAAGCAAAGCCAGAATAATTTTCAATTATTTTAGCAATTTATAGATCTTTCCGAGAAGAGCTCTCAGAATTTGCCTGTCTCAAGGTTCAGATGTCTATGAATGCCGAGAATGCGTGCAACAACAACAATATTGAGCATTGACGTAACGTACGCTTTGCCTTGCTTATATAATATATGTACAGATACCTCCAAATCTAGTGTTCTACAGAGATAGGAGAGATTTGTTCTTTTCTTAGCGTATCAATTCTCTGCGATTTCTCGTTGATGAACCTCAAAGCGCAAATTCACAAAAATCAATCTTTAGTAATCTTTTTCTTTTGAAGTCAAGTACGCATAACTATTACTCCCATCTTCCTCTCTACTCTACCTATAATCATAATCATATATATATATATCATAATCATATCTATTCAGCAAGAACCATTTCTAATGGCCTTCAGCACGCCACTAGTGACACCACTAGAAGGTAATATTTTGAAGCAATCCTCTGAACTTTAGACAGTATCTTGTATATACGGAAGATTTTTTCTGTACATTCTGCTGTAGTGAAGAAATAACCAACCTTGGCTATACACAGATTTTACAGGTTATTTGAGGTTGTTTGTTTGAATGTTGCATTTGGGCCAAGCGGCTTGATGAAAACGTTCCTAGAATGGGGAACGTGTGAGCCGATTTAGTTATTTTAGATATTTTTAATAATTATACGATAAAGAAATCTGCCAGGATCATCGTCAATTTGTTTACAACATTTTGTCGACTTCATTTTTCTAGTTAGTGTCTTAAGAGAGGCCTTTCTGTAGCCATCAATTTTATTTATTTTGTCTTTTCTTCAAATTCATAATTGTTTTCACACTAACCCTCAAAAGTTTTCGTTTATTTCATTAATGTTTTTAATTTTATGAGTCTTTTGCGCTAATGTCCTGATACCTTAACGATGCTTCTGAGTTCTGATATTGTTCGCTTATTAAAAGCATATGAAGACTTGAATTATCGTTTTCATTGTCAATTTTTGAACATTTTTGTTTTTTTTTCTCAATTTATTTACAAGAATTTAAATTGAATTTTGGTTCTTTTTGGTACCGTTCTCTAGACATAAAATATTTGATAGATTTTGTCTTCATTTTAGGACAAATAGTACATTGAATAGCGTTGATTATTTCATCGTCTTCCAGCGACTCAATTTATTTAGTTTTATTCTCCTACTCTTACTTTCTATTTTTTTTTTTGGTTTTTTTTTTTTTGCAAATAACTCAATTGGTGGGTGTACTATTTTGTAATTTATGTGTAAGTTATCTTGGATTGATGTTGTTGCCTTGGTCTTTCGGTTGAATTTAAGAATTCATTTTCTTAAAAATTTTTGCATATGGGCAAGAATTCACTTTTATGGTCGCGGCTTATTTTTTAATTCTTATACTGATTAGGATTTCACTTTTCTATTTTTTTAGCCCAAGTAGCTTGTAGTCAGAAACTTTTTTTGGTGTCTGTTTTTAGCTACTTCTTTATATTTCTTTCTCAAAATTAATTTGGCGATTTTGCTGTTTTAACTAAACTGTTTCTCCTATAGCAATTACTATTTTATTCAGGTTCCTTCAAATTGGGCATTAATAAGCCCATGTTCGAGCATTTTTATTTTCCATTTGCTTGTTGGTTGGTATTTTGATTTGATGGATAGCTATCGATAGCAACCGATTTTTCCATAAAATCAGTAATTGTTTCAGATTATCTCTCTCTACTTTTGTTTACATTTCTAAACTCTGAAAAGAGTCCATTTATAGTATTCAGTTTAACTCGAATTTCAATGAGTGGTTTTTTTTTTGCGTTTTCTTCGATTTCGATATCTACTGCACTTTTCAAAGAAACTTATAACAAAGTCCTGCTATCTCTTAGTACTAGCACTACTGCTTTTCGCGTCCGTTCTCTATTTGGTGAAGTAGAATGTGCAATCATTACTTTTACTTACTTTGACGAAATAAATAACTAAAGAACAGGTTGTAAAAAGTACTGTAATAGCAATAGCAGTACTAGCAGCGATAGTAATATTCTTAGTATTAGTAGTAGTACTAGTAGTATCACTAATCCATATAGTATTCGTACAATCCAGCGCGTATACACCCGTTACTAAGAGATTGAGGTTATATCATCTTTATCAAAGCGTATATACTCTCGATCCATATCAAATATGATCATCTGTTTGTCTGTTTAGATAATGTCTCTGGTAGACTTGATAGACCGGTCGTAAAAATTAAAATATCAGCTACAAATTTAACAAAAACATTGGTAGTTCATGCATCCAGGTTAATATTGAAAATGGACTTAATTAATCAAAGCATACGTCTACACAGTATAACATCAATTGAGAACACCTTTGTTTTCAAATGCAAAAGAAACGGAGTTTTTGTTAATTTTTCATAAACTGTAATAGGTACAACGATAAGTATGTTCGGCTATATTTTACAGGCGGCCTACAGTATTTGAGCAAAAACGAACAAAATGAGCCACGCCTTCCTAATATTATAGCACATCAAATTTAATTTTTTCCATTTCTTTTGAGGTTTCTTTTTTTTTTTTAAATAAAAATCGTAGGAACAAAAAATAATCATCTACAGTCGAACAAAATTTTCTTAGGAAATTTCACAGTCTACAATAGATATTGAGGTAAAAATTTGTTCGAGTATTTATTAAAGCCATTTAAAAGTTCAGTACAATACCGGTCCTTACTAGGTTACAGACACGCCTGCAATCAATAATACACCAAGCAATGGATATCCATTGTCTAGGCCCTAGATTGATACAATTGTTTTACTCGTTACATGGACCATCAAAGAAACCGAGTACCGAGACCTGTATTAATGCCGCTCTTTCATTTGCAACAAACAATCTCAATACAATAAAGATTCATAAGACATCTATGATCATCCCGAGATTTTAGATTTCTTTAGCATTGTTCGTCAGTTAGCCGTATATGCAAAATTCCACAAAAATTAATAAAAGAAGAAGAAAAATATATCGCGTCAATATCGTAATAATCGATCACAAGTAGTCGGCCACTTTTAGCATGCGAACACTAAACGAATCATTCCTCATATATTGGCTTAATCCAAAAAAAAAAAAAAAAAAAAAAAAAATTAATCCTTTACGGGTCACTTTACACTCCTACATATCGCAGAATAATTCTTATCTTAAAAAATTTTTTTTGAAAGTAAGAAAATTTTTTTTTTGTTTTATTTCCAAATGCTTTTTTCATTTGTTATGATTTCGAAAGATGAAAACTTAAACATGCAAACGCAAAAAAAAAAAACAAATGAAAACTACCTACTGATCCTATACCTAGTATAGGAGTATGTAAAAATATCTGAAGCGACACAAACGAAATATATTACAACAAGATCAAATCTACTGTAAATTTAAATAAATGAAAGACAAAACAAAAAAAAAAAAAAAAAAAACAAATCTTACGCTAAAAATGTATACAGCAAATACACTTCTTCTCATGTTCGCCTTTATGAGACATATTTTAAAGTTCTGGCATTTATAATCACATCACCTCGTAAGTTGGGTGTGTGCTCATGTTTATAAAATTGTTGATGTGTGTCCTTGGTAACACTTATCCTTTTTTGTGTTTTTCCTATGCCTAATCAGTTTGCATGTATGTAGCGTGCATTAGGATCATCAACATTTTAATAGGCCTTATTGCCACAAGCGTTTGATTTTGGTGTAACTGTTTGTTGTTCGTTCTTTCGTTTTTTCGTTCTTTCGTTCTTACGTTCTTTCGTCAGTTGGTATTACACACAAAAATACAATCTGTTGTGAAACTGTAATGGCGTAACTAATGACTTAAATCAACATCTCTTTTTTTGTGTGATGCTTTTTATTTTTATTTTTTTTTGCTTTTTTATTATTTATTTTTTGCCGGTGATATGTTTAATAATCATAATGATAATAACGATGAGATAATGTGCGGAATCGTAATAACAGTAGCCAACGAGTACCAGCTTAACAGCGTTGCTATTGACACCACATGGTTGTAGCGGTATTGTAAACGTTCATCGTTTATAACGGTGGTGGGTGGGGTGACTTTTAAAATCTGCCGTCATTTAATCGAGCAGTTGCCACCAATTAGCTAAGTAAAATGAAATGTTTGTCAGTATGCGTTTCAAAGTATATCGACTTAAACTACCCCTGCAGTCAGGATCATGTTTGTTTGATGGAAACAATACAATTTATAAAGACTCATATAAACATATACTCACGTACATTTATACATACCCACGCACACATACGCAAATAGATATGCATATTTATGATTGCTGTTAAACACAGTTGTGCAGATTTATGGGCGAATAGTGAGTCGAACAGTCAAACAGTCAAACAGTCAAACAGTCAAACAGTCAATTTTACACGATTCCACTAACGTATGTCGGCCTTTTTTTTATTTTGCAAGTTTTATCTAAAGGCTTACCTTGCTTCTCTATTTAATTAAGTTAAAAGCGCGTGGATAATACTATGCAACCAAACAACAATTATGATGAAAAGTTGTTAGTAGTTAAATATAAAAAATACTACATTAAAATTAACACACATACAAAGGCAAAGACATACAAAGCTATGGGGAGAGTTATCGAAGATAGCCGTCACTTTAAAAAAACATTTAAAGTATTTAGTTCATATGGACGTGTCAGTGAATCTGTTGGTATCAGTATTTATATTGAAGCTATAGATTAACACCTTTCAGACGAAGGCGTACGTGTGATCGGCTGTTTTTTAGGTTGCTTCAATCCTCACAGTTGTAACCGTAGATGTATCATTTTGATCTTTAATTTCAAGTCAATACTTTTTATTAGGTACCTGTGTTAATTTTGACTATTTTTTTGCTGGGCAAAGACATTTATTGAGAAAACTTTGGTGCAATATATGTATATATATATATATATATTAAATAAAAGAATTTTGCATAATTTTCTACAACTTTTTGCCATCTTTGTGGCAACGTATCGATATCGTGTTGGAAGTACTTACGATCTTTTGAGATTGTCCATGAATCGATCTATTTTTATCCTTCTTCAACTTTGTGCAACCGCGTGCCAGCTAAGCCATGCTAAATTGATCTGAACAAGTGGTAATCAGAAGGTGCTATGTCCGCTGAGTATGCTGGATGCGGTAAAATTTCCCATTCGAGCTGCAACAATATATCCTTGACAACACCTATAACGTGTGCTGAGCGTTGTCTTGCATCTCGCTCTTGCTGATCTTTTTTGCAAAAATATATTGTTCATTTGACATCGGTAGACTTCTACAGCGACATTTCCATTAGGTTTTAGTAGCTCACATAGGAAAAGTTTGTAGCCATAAATATTCCGTTTCGATATCGACATGGATGGTTCTCCTTGACTAATCTATTATTTTTTGCATTTAGTTTAGTCGTAGTAGATGATCCACTTTTTAGTCATGATATGTCACAGAAAACTCTTCTTTTTTGCCTGGCAAGCAATGAAACTGCGATGTTGAAACAGTTCGAAATAGCATTTTCAGTCAAATTTTATTGTAGCCATTATCCGTCCTTTTGGATCTTTCGCATCACATGGCAACGACTAGAAAGCGTTGATTTATAAACTGTTCGAATATTCTTTGAGAGTTTGAGGTGGAGTTTCGTCCAATAAGTCTTGCAAATTCACTGTCTTCGAAATTTTTTGCTCTTTTGCCGTTGACATCAGCATCATCGCCTTTAAACTGTTGAAAACAAATACCGACAATTGTGATATGATGAAGCCGCATCACGATAAGCTTCTAAAAGTGTTTGAAGGGCTTGGGCAGTAGAAAAGTTTTGAATATCAAAAATGAAATTTTGAACGTTCCATAATTAACGTCTGCCTACACACTGAATAAATCAAAAGTACTAAATGGGAATTTATTATTTTAAGTAGAGAAAGGTCAGAATCATCGAATTTAGCCGTTACGTACACTGATATTTCCCATGACTTTATCATTTTTATTTGTAGAAGTTGCTGGCCAAAATTAGCGCAAGTACTTTAATAGATTATGTATTAATCACATGCAATAATTGAACTTAATTGTAAATATAATTTTAGTTAATTTTATATTGAATTAATGATGTCGATAATAAAGGCTTTATACTTTTTAGATCGTTCAACAGACACTAAGAATTTCAAATAAACAAATCGTAAGCGGATTTAAAATTTAAAATTTACGCGATCTCTAATCCGCACTTCTGAATGCCGGCAAAAACACAGAGAACCTTTCGGTTTTTGTTTTGCTTATAGATAGGAACTTAATGCAAATCGAAACGGCATATATAATAAGAAACATATCTTCCTTTCCTTTATGCAGAATTAATTACATACATACGTACGTACCTAGAAAAATTATTTTAGCAAATTTTTAAAATTTTCTTGAAAACAATTTTTTTTTTTTTTTGTTAGTTTAGACTTTAAATTAATATATAAAAATTACTTAAAAGAAGAAATTTTACTTTTTAATATATTGATACACAAAACTAAAAATCAAAAAAATTCAACGGCATACAACAGAAACATTGAGAGACAGAGAGAGTTTGTTTTAGGTTTTATTTTTACAAACTGATTATATATAAATAGATCGAAATTGGAAAACAATACTTTTTGGGAAAATATTTTGAAAAATTAACTAAAAAACGTTACGATAGATAATGCGTGAATTATGCAAAGAATCACAAATCATAGCATAACGAACACAAAACTTTCCTGTATATTAGAAGGCTTTCTGTTGGCCAATTGAGAATATTTTCCTCCTAAGCTTCTTAGTTTAAGAGAAAATGCTACTTTTACAATTTTTTTTTTTTTTTAACCTTTTTTAAAACTATTTTATTTATATTGTTTAATATATATGATTTTAATTACGTTAAATGATCTCCTTTAACAAATGAAAAATTGTGTTCCAAAGATTTTACGGCGAGTTGGATTTTTTACGTAACTCAAAGTTAAATTTCTAGTTAAAACTAACTACTATTAGTTAAAATCGTCTTTAGTTTCCAATGCATCTTAATACTAAAACCGCTTATCTCAATTCTCGATGCGCAGAATTTTTTGTTTGAATTTGAAAAATGAAAATCTTTCATCAAAAAATCGGCGTCTGATTTTTTTTTTTTAAATCAACATTTTCACTAGAGCATGTTGTGAATGCTATGAAACTTGAGTGTTGAAATTTGAAGTCAATTGAACGACAATTGACATACGTTAGAGAGTTTTTTTTTTCTTTTCTTTTGAAAACTATTGTGCATTCATTTTGTTTTTGGATAATTATTAATTAAAATAAATAAAATTAATTATACGAATGTACAAATATGTATAAAAGATTCATTATAATACATTGATCGGTATCTCGTAAATAAATTAGAGGAAATGAATCTTAATTTCTTGCTAATAAAATACCGCTATTCCTTAAGTCACCTCTAATGTTTACGTGAAATTTCAATTTAATGAGCAAATCCTTTTCTAAAAGTTATCGATGATGAATATTTCTTTTTTTTTTGTTTTTAATTACAGATACGTTTGTGAATATAAGCGTGTCACTTTCACTTTGGACTTTAATTAGTGTCATGTCAAATTCTACGCCAATTAAGTTCATACTAGAAGACTATGAGTAGGGGGACGGGGGAGGGACGGTTTTATATATGGAGCATGGATGTGTCATCTTAAAAACTTGTTGAGAGGTTGATGAGAATTCTCAAATATTTGACTGTAAGTCTTATAAAGAAGATGCTAAATGAAGGAATGAATACCTTCTGTTTACTTCATTTATAATTTCAATTAATAATTAAATAGATGAGAAATGAAAATTGATGGCATTCGTTTACAACTATGTTTACATTAGTTTTCAATAAGTCAAATAATCGTAGAAATAAAAAAAAAACGGAAAATTTAATAAAACATTTTCGGTAATGATTTCTAAACTGTTGCAGGCATCGATTTGAAATGTTCATTAGAATCAAAAACTAAATATCTTGCCGGACAAATTTGTGATACATTTTTGTAAGAAATTGAGAAAATTAAAAGTAAACAAGATTATCAAATGAACTTATTATCAAACGTATTATCTTTGTGAAGAACCTTCTCTATCTATACCTTTCAGTAGTACGTTTATAATAATGTACATGAACAGAGACGCAAAAATGTCTTACAATAATTCTGTCTATATGTGATTGCTTGCTTACTCATTAAAAGTAAAAGTTAGACTTATCAAGATCTCTCCACACAGTTTTACGGGTATGAGCTTTACGTCTCAACAAAGTATAAGATGAATAACTTATTTACCAATTCTAGGCGGACATAATGACCTCATCTTAATAGAGTGAATAAATTGACTTGTTCTGATGTAACCTACTTTTCCCAATAGAGCATATACAAATTCAAACTACAGTGCTCGGCTATTCCCGCCAAAACTCTCATTCCAATATCTGCCAAGATATACTTGGAAAGGTGCGTCCCTATTCTATAATAGAATTGTTATAATTCTCGTTTTAATTGCCAAGATGTACTCGGTATAAGTTATTCTTAATAACTGAATTTATTAAAAATAATTGGCCTATTTATATACTAATTTTCTTAAGCTAAATTAATATTAAATATTTTACAAAAATGCTTAATCTACAAAAATGATAATATAAACCATTGAACGTTTTGTTGGGAGCACATTAGCAATTTAATACTTAATGCATACGCAGCATTTTCGGTAAAGTGCCATTTATTTATTTATTTATTTTTTTTTATTTTTTATTTTTTCAACCTTATATTTGCCTACTACGCTGCGTATACATTATATTGTATGCACGCTACTTTATGCGTACATTACACCATAGAACATAGTATAGTGTTACATAGAATCAGATCTTTCGTAATAAAGTTTCTAAATAATAGTGAAAAAAAAAAAAAAATTGAAAAACATTTAGTGGTTCTCACGTTTTAAAGATGGAAATAGTTTTTTCACTTTGGAAGAATAGCGAAAATGTAATACGGATTCAACGCTTTGTATAGGTTGGATTTTGTTGAAAAAATTTCAAAAATATTTTTAATTTACATTAAGTTTTTAGTTAAATTTCATGAATTAAATAATAAAAAATTGAAACAATTGTAGAAAATTCATTAATAATAATCAGTAGATATATACTTGATCTATTTATGTACCCATCAATTAATAGAAGTATCAATTGTGTACCATGAAGAAGATCTTAAATATGTTATAGTAAAATAATTTATTTTTTTTTTTTATTCTTTTTGGGTTATGATGGAAAATAAGCACAATTACTTAGCGGTGTTCCTAGATTGTGAAAAATTATGATTCGAAATATATCTTACATAAGATATATGATATATATCAAGTAAATGGATTGTTGGTCTATCATGCAATTATTGTTCTTTGTTTTAAATTCTTTTTCTTTAAAGTGAAATTTAAATGCGATTTCATCTTTTTTTTTTTATTTTAGTCTAGATTCACGAACTTCGTAATTATAAAATTATTTCTTTTATAATCTATTAATCGTTTCATGCTGTTTTGCTTTACTCGCTGTCTGGTTCTATTGTTGTATAGATCGGAGATTCTAAATTGAGCAAAAAAATGAAGAAATGAATTCGGTTTTACTTTAAACCTTTAAAGAAGAGGTGCAGAATTTAAGTCTCAGAGCTTTTTCCCTATTTCCATCATTTAATCAATTTTTGTTCGAATTCATGCTGATGACTTTTGCTTACTTTTCATTACATTGATTATTTTGACTAAAGAATCCTTATCAAGATTAGCAAAGCTATGTATGCAAAAATTCGAAAATATGAAAATGAATGCTTTTTGAGAAGAAGAGTTTTTAAGCCACGGTCTCTCCCTCTATTAAGTTTAATTATGAAAAACCTTCTTCTTATTCTCTATCGCCTTTATGAGCCGAGTAAAAACTAGAGTTCTTCAACATGAATATCCTTTGCCTAGCATTTACTTCTACATAAGTTTCAGCTAAGTTTGCTCATATGGTATGCAAAATATACATTTTTGTTCTTGTTGTTAGAGGGGTAATTAGACCAGTTCAGTATTAGTTGTGGAAAAATTTTCATAACATGCATTTTCGAACAGGTAAAGATAAAAGACGGTCTGTTGTGGATTTTATATACGGTATGTTTATTCGCTTTGTCAAAATTTTGATTATATTCTTCTATGCTAATAATACAATTATTGTAATAAAATTGCGAATTTTGTTATTACTTTCGATTGCTAAAAACTTTCTCAAAAATTAAATGTAATTAATATTCTGAGCATATATTATAAATACACAGACACACACACGCATCCACACCCACACATAACAATTAATATATATATATATATATATATATATATATATGTATGTGTGTACGTATTGCGTATAGTATATGTAATGTATACTGTTATCCTATAAATTTTGCTGTTATACAAGCTCTTATATGTATTTAATGATGTTCGCTTTAAATAATTTGTAAATGAGCTGTAATGTTTAAAACAAATAATAATAACGGGACACAAAAGTTAAAAAATATATAAAATAAATAATAAAATATCTTTGACAAAATCATTTAGATAGTATGTATATAGGTGTACATACGTTGTTCTACAACTCCCTTGAGTGGAGTTTATATACACAATAAAAAAGCCAATTTCTTATTGTGTTACGCCCCAAAATAATAAGATATATATGTACAGATATAAGAATAGGTATGCGCGTGTTTGTAAAGTTATTATAATCTTCTTTTTCTTTCTTTTCATTTTAATTCAAGCTAAAAAGTTTCGCTATCAACATTGTTGAGAGTATTTATGCAACAAGAACAAGAACAACAACAACAAATACAGTACTTATTATGATGATGATGGCAATGCTTTTGTGAATATATATATATATATATTTATATATATATACATATACATATATATATATATACATATATATGTATACATATATACATATATATGTATACGTATATACTTAAAGATATAAATGTATTTGAAGTATACTTGTATTTGGTAAAGAACAAATGCCAACAACAATGGCAGCTTGCGACCGGTGTTTATCATACACACAAAGCCGCACATTTAGTGAATATACAAATGAAATAAAAAAAAAGAAAAAGAAAAAAAAAACACATAAACGACGCACAGACGACCATGATATGCTCCACATATGTGCGATATAGTTGATGCCCAATCCTCTATCGCAGTAAATCGCAGCCCCAAAAATATCAAGTACTCATATATACACGCAGGAATGTACATACCCATATACACCTACTCTTAAAAGTATGCACGCACACTAGTGTTATTAAACAAAAGAAAAAATACCACATATGTGTACACAATTCGCCCTCCAAATGGCAAATACTTAAAGAGCATATTTAGTGTATGTTTTGCTCTTAAGGACCTCCATAGGGATGCGTTGTGATGGTAGCGTTTTGTGTACCATATAGTTGATTATTGTGTGCAAAGAGAGATGCGTTTGTTGTCTAAGAAATTTAACCGACATTGAAATTTTAGTTCAAATAAGTGAATCCAACACATAAACATATATAAATACATGCAAAAATACTCAAACATTAGTTTCTATATTCATCCTACTCTTACGCATTATAACAGTTTATGACTTAAAGCAATGGCGACAATTTATTATAACACCGCCTTTTCCTGTCTTATGTAAAAGAGAGGAAAAGACAAAGATAAAGATAGAAACAGAGTATTTTTGATTTTTAGCATACAAGAGTTTACTCTGTCTTTCTTTACCGATTTTTTCCTTTGAATTTTATTTTTTATTAAATAATGTAGTTATACGTATATGCATATGTACATAAATGCAAATTTTATTGGAAATTTGGGAACAGTTTTCATTAATTTACATGAGTACAGCTTTTAAGTCTTATTGCGATAGTTCTCCATGTTTTTTCATGTTCATTATTGTTGTTGCTGTCGCTGTTGTTGTATTTGCAATTGTATTTTATTAAAAATGTATATATATATATATGTATATATGTTTATATGTTTTTGTGAGCAATCGTGTGTGTGTGTGTGTGTGTGTATGTGTGTATGTATGTATATTAATGAAAATTTTCTCCTTTGAAGAAATCAATTATATGAATTTTTCTCTTGTAATTTTGTAGTCTTCCACATGAAATCTAATTGATGAAATTTTAATTAAACGTAAATATTTAAGGAAATGATTGACTGTTAGATAAGTTCAATCACGAGCATGAAAAATGTCTTGGCCAACGCAAAACAAAAAAAAAAAGAAAACAAATCATGAAATAGTTGCAGTAGTAACAGTATTTAGGTAAAAATTGTTAAATCATTCTAGAAAATTAATTTAAATTAGTCTTCTTTAATACAATAACAATGTGTTTTGTTCTAAAATTTACAGTTGAAAATTTTTACCGTTTCTATTAGTGTTTTCTAATCTATATGTTATGTGTTTTTAGTAAGAAAGTGTTTGTAAGTGAAGGAAGTTGGTCTGACCAATTAACTATTTGCATAAACATATGATGGAAGCCACGTTTATGCAATATAACCGGGACGAAGCTGTGCATCTTAAAATTATTTCACGGATTTATGTGGTTTCTAGTTCGTTTATTTCCAATAATTTCTTAAATTTATATCAACGCTTTTTTAAATAAATGTTAGTTATGTAAGACTTCGAAAAAGTTCCACTTTCTCAGTAAAGATAACTTTGAATAGTTAATGAAAAAAAAAACATAAATTTAAAATTAATCTAATTAATAATCTGTGAAGTTATGCTATTTTTTTTTTTTGTGTTGACCATAATGTCCAGATATATTTTCATAAGAAATTTTGATTCAATTTCTCAGCGTGATCCGTGCAAAGATACGCAACAATTGCGGAAAACTGACGTATTCTCAAAAAATATGCTAAATATTTAACAATTTTTTTGTCGATAAATAGAAAATTATAACTCCAATGGAGATCTAAATGTTAACATAATTAGATACGAGAATTTACGGGTGTTCATAGTGGACCATACTGATAGAGACAGTGTGATGCGTCTCTGATTGTAAATTTTTCACAATAGTACTTATGAATCTTCGTTTTTATTTCTATGTTTGTTATTGTAGGTGTGTTGATGGACGGTGTACGATCATTCTCAAATTTCGCAGTTCTTAAATTTAGCGAAATAAGATATGAAATCTTGCAAAAGTTTAAGAGCATTTAGCTTGTGATATGATACCGTTGGAATAATGAATAAAAAAGAGTTTTATGTGACGTTACCTTAGATGACATTAGATGGCCTTAGTTATCGATTATTAAGCTACATTCTTATGGAAACCGAGAATACAACTTTTTCCGATTATTTATTGTTGGAAATTATGTTGAAAGATAAACTCCGTGGTAAAGTCGATTAGTTAGAAAGCGCGACTGTGAAATCGGCATATCCAGGTTCAAATTTCAGACCACACTTTAATTACGAGTGATGTGTGGTCGTAGCTATAATGAATAATCGGTCAGTAAAGGCATAACACTTAATAATCGGGCATAGACAACCCAGATTACGGCGGTTCCCGTTTTCTTTCTCCCCACTTCTTTCGGACCATCCTCGTATTACAAGTCTCGGAGACATCCAGTGAGTGTGATTGATGATATGAAACAAAAACACTAAAGTAAAGATTCTAGAACTACTACTTTTCTTTTTATTTCTTCTATAGATACTGTTATTGAATGAAATATCTGAAGATATATGATGCTTTTTTACTACAAAAAAGATTTAAAAAATAAACAGAAATTTGCGAAGCGTACGATAAGGATGTTGTGAGTGAGAATGAAGGAACTAAAAGTGGTTTTCTTGATTCCGTTACAGAAATTTTGATGTCAAGGATGCACATCGGTTTGGTTGGCCAGTCGTTGAAAAAGTCGATGAAATGTTGCAACTTGTGAAACAAGACCACGCACACGCAAGCTAGTAGAGAATAGCGGTGGCACTAAGCATCAATAATATGACAGTTTGGTATCATGTGAAAAGAGCAGGCTAGAAAAATGAAGCAGGCTGAAAAAATTATAAAACTAATAATATTACCTAATATAAAAATAAAGGTAAGTTAGAAGAATATTAAGTTAGTTTTTTGTTGTTAATTATTAAATTAATGATGTTTTTGACATTATAGTGAAATGTAATTAATTGTAGAAATAATAACAAATATACAAGAAAAAGATAACATAAATTAAAGAAACGTTTGCAAAAATTTAAAAATAAACTTGAGTTTTTTTTACTAGTATCAGTAGAATATACCTCATATTGATTACAAAAAATATTTAGTCATTTAGTTTATGAGAACATAGCAATGTCGCTTCAAAAGGTCTATGCTGAGAAATGTATCCAAGAAGTCGAATTTCACTTTGAAAGACTTTACAGAGTGATGGTAAATATCCAATAGACTGTGTTGTTGATTGTAATGTATTACCCCCAAACTTTCCAAGTGTAATCGTGCGCCGAGAGGCAACTATTATTTGCTATCACGGTTCAGGACTGACGGTGATAATGACTGGAAAAAAAAAAAAGAATGAAATATTCAATTAAATAAGCGAGCTATGGGCTGAAATGGTGGTTTTTCGAACTATAGACGATATTTATATACTTACAACTTTTAAATTCCCAGGAAAATGATTAGAAAAAATATTTCTTTTCAATAGAGAGATAACATGATCTCCTATAGATTGGATATATAATGTATTTTATTTTTATCAGCGCTATCCATAAACTGCTAAAGGTATAAAAATTCTATAGCAATATCTTGAATGTTCAGAAGAACATATTTTCGACTGTAAATTATTATATTTATTCATAGTCAGTGAGAATTTTTGAAGTTGTTTAGCATGGTATATGCAGCCGGCTTTGTTATATTTATTTAATCAATAATTATTTAACAGCTTAATAATCCCAAAATAATATTCTCCCACTCGTCTGCCTTTTTTTCTGTACTCCCAAAATCGAAAATTTGATGGAAAAAATATCACGGATGAATTAAGAAAATCAGATTTAAATTAGCCAAAAAAAAAAAAAAAAAAAAAAAAAAAAAAAAAAAAAAAATGAAACAACTTTGGTAAAATAGCAAAAATCTAAATTTTTATTTACAAAATATTTGAAATTTCTATGAAAATTATTAAAAGATCTAGATCACTGGCGACTAGTAAATAATTTGCGATAAGTCACTCAATGGATGCCGACCATACGCGATGTTCATTCGAAAGTGAGGAAAGAGACGGCTTTATCGATCAATCATTCACAGTAATATACAGTCCATATATATATATGTGCTGCAAGCGTACCTAGCATATCTTTTTCCTGCGACGATGTTTGTTTTTATTTAAAAGAATAAAACCTCTGCTATATAACTATAAGTCCATTATTTCTAACATGTATATGAACTACTCTAGTCCAAGGTTGTGGATTTTCTTTGAAATACCACATTAAAACTATTTAGATTCGTATCAACAATATTTATATGATTAAAAATTCAGATTTTGTATCACTTGTTTGATATAGTTGGACAGATAAATAATTCTTTCAATTGTGTGTGTGTGTGTGTGTGTGTGTGTGATTATCATTTTTGCTAATTGAAAATACCTTTATATGACTGACTGCACGTACGGTTGACGGTTGATTGTATTTCTCATTATGCACATCGTATGATATACGCTGACGCTTTTATGGTCATTTAATTAGCCAGTGTTAGACATATACAAAGAGAAGCAGCAGTTATATCAACCTCATCATTATTCATTGAAAAAAAAAAAAGCCATAAAACCGCAAATAGATTTAAGCAAAAGGATAAATTAAGATGATAAATATGTGTACGCAGAGATAGCTTTAGATCCGTTGTTATTTTGTTCGAACTATGCAACTAAGTTTATTTGATCCTAAACATCAGACACGTGTCATGGCAGTTGCTGCCCAAACGTCAGATGTCATCCAAATAGTAAAAAGAAACAAAAAAACAAACAAACAATAACAACAACAACAAAAAAAAAGAAGAAGAAAACGAAGTGTGTTTACGTGAATGTGTGTGTTTGTGTGTAAAACGAAGAGCTGGCATTTATGGTCTCATCATAATGATAGGTTTCTTGCCACCGTTCTCACATGCGCACATATCTACATCAACTTGCATACCTCAGTACTTGCCAACTATGTAGATTTAAAGCAATTTGGTTGAATACTTTACAAGCGTATATATATACATTGGCAGGCATTGCTATTGTGATTCGCATTTGGGCGATAAAGAACTCTAAACAAATCTTTATTTTACTTCTACAAGTAGGCACATCGACGACGACGGCGACGGCGACGGCGACGACGATGATGACGATGACGATGACGATTGAAACAAAAAACGAAATGGCAGTAAAAGTCGATCTCTCATAAATACAAAATTAGTTGGTAATTTTATAAGCAACACGCGTCCATTAATTCTTATTTGTACATTGAATAGACTTAAAAAGATGGTAACGAAAAAGAAAAAAAAAAAAAAAAAAACATTGTAAACGTGGGAAGTACAAGTAAGGGTGACTGGTATTTACTTGTGCGATTGCTTGCCCCCTTGCAATTGTCAATGAATTGACGGTATAGTGAGTAACAGAATCTTAATGGATAAAGAGATCAAATTCTTTCTTGTCTGTTGTCCTCAATTTAATCAACTAGAAAATATTATTGAATTCAAATTCTATAATCGAAAGGCATAGGAAATATGTGCTAAAATTGTTGTCAAAACTAAATGCAAACAAAATATAAAATTATAACACAAAAAAAAAAACGAAGCCAGCAAAGATCATTGACATTTGGTTAAAACCAGATCTAGGCAACTCGAAATAAATGCTTCTTTAAATAAATTGATTTTTATATGCATACATACAGATATATCAGGTTGAAAATACACTTAAACTAGGTTTTATTAATTGCATTAAAATTTCTGCATGAAACTACAGTTTAAGTTCGTAAAAATGTTAATTTATGGCATTGAAGTGAATAAACGCACTTTTTTTTTTGTGCATTTAATAGATATTTAGTGTTTAGTTAATTGAAAAATCCGTGGATTATTACTTACAAAGCAATAAACCAATTATATAATCACAAAATTTTATTTTACATATGAAAGCAAGCTGAATATCAAATCGATCTGTTAGTTCGAATATATATATATATATGTCAGACGGCCATTGTTATAATATATTTTATTTTGTTTGTTTTAATTATCGAGCATTTGAAGTCGACATCATATGACACCACAAGTCGCTAACAAGTAATTGCGTTGCGCTCTCGCGGGTTTTTCGCGCGATCGTTAGGTACAGTTTCGAAGAAAAAGAATTCAATTAAATACCATCAAAACGTCTACGATTATTTTTTTCTGATCTTTGTTTCTTAAGTGTAATTATGACAGACGTTGCTATCGCATTTCATTTGCTTCTATCCTGCTTCTATTGCGAATCATGTGTTTTAGTGTCGGCGAAAAGATACTCGGCCAAACAATTTGTGTTTCGGATAATCGTATAATTTCACTAAATTCATAGTGTCATTTTAAGAAAATATTCATCGTTAATGATAAATTAAATTTACTGCAATAGATTTTCATTTTCATTATTACCCTTAAAAAGTAATCGTTTCCTTTCGTGTTTATGGAACGTCGCGTATTACTCATTATACTCTAAACAGTGTTCTCTTGATAACAAATTTTTCTGTCGTTGAATTCTGCTCTTCGCTAACAATTAAAAAGTCTTGCGACCTTCAGAGCTTCGACATGGATCTTTTTTCAATATTTTTTATAATCTTCTCTTCTCAAAATTTATTCAAATTTTTCGCTTTAAACTCCCTAACGAGGACAAGTTCTATTAGCAGAGGTAACGCTTTGTTTAATTATCAACGAAAGACCTTCACTAAGTATGGAAACTTGAAGCAGAGGTTAAATCATCATCATATTCATCAGAGGTCATATATGAACTAAGGAATGATTTGTCTTTTACAAATGTAAAATTGCTAAAAATATTTTGATGTTTTTGTAACTTATTTACAATCGGCAGCAGATCTTAAATATAAGAATGGAGCGCGAATGTACATACTTGTAAAATCCAGGCAAACATTCGATGTAAACTTGAAACTCATTGGTCTTCCGATTCGCTCATAACTTAAAAAAAGACATCGAAATTATTACATATTTGTTGAAAGTGATAAGTATTAAGAGAATTCGTTTAAGGCCACGTATAACTGTCTCTTTTATTATGCTTACGTAAACGACCAGGAATAATCGTAGTCGCAGTCTAGTGTAATGATCCCTGTAGTCCCTGCTATTATAGGTTAGACAGTTTAGGTTTCATTAGGGAAACTCATTTTCGCTAACGATAAGTCCGTGAGGATATTATTAGTACGAATAAATGGAATTACTTGGGATAGTGGAAAACTTTAATTGAATTAAATTTTATCGTATAGTCAGATCCTGCAAATAGTTTCGAAAGTAATATAAAATGGAAAGTCTTCTGGCAGTCTTTTGCTTAAGAATTTTACTGTCAAGTAATAGAAAATGTAGAACAGTTAGGTGGGCTATATAATTTGTTTTAAACCTTGATATCTTGAAGATATTGATATCGTTAAATGAGCGAATGAGCGAAAAATCTTCAAATGTTTTCAAAAAATACTTTAACGATAGGAGTAAAAGAACAAAAGTAAAGCACAGGCACTGAGGTAATACAAAGTGTTTCTCAGGTCTTAATAACTTTCAAAGAGAATATTGAATACAGCAGAGCAGACTTAAATAGTTTACACCAACTTTGAATGATTTTAAGCAAGGAACTGATATCTAGATGTAAGAAGGATGCTTTGACTGGAAGCTTTAATGCTGAAATAAGCACAAGAAACTGGAAAAGTCTTAAAATTAGGCGCACAATCTTGACTTGACTGATCGAAAGAGCAATCTTGCGTGCGTTATAGTTGGTTTTCCTTGTTATTGTAAAACAAATAAAACAACTAATTTTGCTTTTCATTTAATATATATAATTATTGTTATTATACCTTTTTTGTTTATATATAATTCAATTTTTTTTTTTTACAATCATTCAATAATGCTTGTTGGGTTGCTTTTTTTTTTTTTTTAATTTTTAGTCGAGATTTTACAACTATTATAACTTACAAATTTCATCGCATAATCAGAAAAGGAAAAAAAAAAAAAAAAGGGAATATAAACTACGCATGAAAAACTACACAATAAACTAGAACAAGATATTCATATATATGTTTTGTTCGTAAATATTAATGATATTCTTCTTTAAAACAAATAAAATTCTTAATGAAATCAGTATCGTTATGTTTATCTGTAAAATGAGTGAAAAAAATTATTTATAAAATACAGAAAATAGGCGAAAAAAACTAAAAATAAAAACAAGTAAAAAAAAAAAGTTATAAACGCCCTCTTAGCGATTTATCGATATCCACCACCACATAAAGTTGTTCGTAAAACTTCGTAAGTACCTCGTTGAGACTGGTTGGAATGATTTTTTGCATTAAGCAGACTTTAATTATATATCTCCACTAAATATCACTCTCAACTCTTAGATCGATGTCTACTATATATTTTAAGTTATTTATATATAACATAAAGAGAGTTTGGAAATTTACTTTATTTTATAATATCAGAGTTATTGTAATTGTTACTGCGTTTGTAAGCAATTAGAGAACTTTTTGAAATTTGATTTGTGAATGGATATAAATTAGAATTAAAGATTTCACTTTATGTTTGCAATTGTAAAAATTCAGATAACAGATGAACGGAAAAAAGGATTTGCGGGTTAGACTGAAATTGTGTCAAAAATTTCAAACTAATCAGAGATATATTTTATATCTTATAAGCTCTCTAATAAGTATTTCCGGGCAGTCAGAATACTTTTATTTTCTGGTGGTTGATATAAAAATCATTGCATTTAAAAATATTTAATAATTTTTCTCTCATCATTTTCCTTCCATTCATTTCTTATATAGAATTTTGTACATATAATAATAATAATAATAATAATAATAATAATGTAATAATAATATAATAATAATAATAATAATAGCAGTAATAATATTTTAATTTTTTTTAGTTTTTTTTTTTTTTTTATAATATTTAATGAATACAATACAGATCTGGTTTGAAGGAGAGCTGCGATGAATTACATATCAACGTCATCTTCAGTTAAGTAAAAATGTTGCATTTGCTAAATACTTATATGTACGTATGTAAATATGTTTGTATGTATGTATATTGTATGTTTGTGTGATTATACATAAGTATATGTATCGTGTGTCGATATATATATATATATATATGTGTGTGTGTGTACGCTTGTGTATGTTTTATACGAATTTACTACATGTAAAGAACGATTTGTTTTTCTTTCTTTTCAAAGATTTGAACATTAATTTATTAAATCTCTTTTTTATATTTTAGTTCATTTATTTCCTAAAAATTTAATTTTACAATTTTTGCTTCCGTTTTTACATTTTACACATAAAACAAATGCTTTTAAACATTTTTACAAGTCTTACTGTTTTTATTATTATTACTATTATTAATTTATGATATTTATCTTAAAGATTTTCTTTTTGTTCTTTTTTTTTTTTTCTGTTTTTATTTCTTCTTTTCATTGCTTCTGATATGGAAAACGTTCTAGAAAATTTAAAACATTTGAAGAAAACAATAATTTGAAACAAAAAAACACATTATTATATAACAAAACAAAAAAAAAGAGGTAAAGAAAATGATGACGTAACACTTCTTCAGGTGAAAGTGTGATAGTGAGAATGAGAATGAGAATGAGAATGAGAGTTTGAATTAATAATATATTTAATAAATTTATTATATAATTTCTTCACACTTCACGGTACACTATCGCGGTAGAAAGAAAGACTGCCAGATATATATATTTTTTTGTTCTTTTTCATTTGATTTCTGAGTTTTTAAAAACCGTTCCACTTTGCAATGATAAAATCCTAGCAAAGAGAAAAACAAAACTCTTAAAAGATTTAACATATTTTCCTATTATAAAGTCATAAATGTCTTTTGGGTTTCAGATAAAATTCGAATTTCCAAAAAAAAAAAAAGTGAATTTTAGTATTAGAATTAGTTTCTTGGTCGCTTAAAACAAAACCTATACTTTAGAGTAGTAAGACTCGTCTTAGAAACAATCAAAAAAAAAAAAAATATGCTTAGAATTAGTGATTTATGTTTGGCTTAAAGTATAGCTTAAACAAATTCTACCGTTATAACGCATCAAACCCTTAATTTCAAATTGCAATATTGAGAAAAGTTTAAAAATTTGTTCATAAAAACCATATAAAAATATAGGATGAAAGATCCAAAAATTTTTGGGTTTCCTCATGAAAATCGTATAATGTAAAGAGTTCTTATAGGAAGCCCCTGTTATAACAAAAGTTAACGAAAACGTTTTTATTTTCTTTCTTTCTTTCTTTCTTTATCTCTAACAATTAGTTGAAAAGACTTTGATAATCTTCTCTTCCTACTCAAAATCTAAAATTTTCACAAACGATTACACGTGTCAGTCGCATAGAATTGCAAGTACTCTGGTTAAAAGTTATAACGGTATACCTTAGAATATAAGTAACATTTTACTTTTAGCACTTATGAAAGGAATTAGTGTAATAGAAGTGAAAGGAAAGAGAATAAAGGATAAAGAATTTATTATTCCATTTTTGGAAATATTCGCTGAGAAACTCATAAAGAAAAGTTATCCTGATACTTATGTATGCTTCAATATGTGATACAAATTTGAGGATTTTTTTATGAAAAGAATAAAAATATAAAGAAAAATTATGGGGGGCCCTAGATGTCTATTAAAATTGTCTAGTATATCTGAAGAGAAATATTCGGAATTCGGAATTCGGAGTTCGGAAATTTCTGTCGTCAAGTTCTTAGTCGGCATAAGAGTTTTTAGTATTCAAATTAAAATCAAATTAAAATCAAACCATAACCTTTTTTATATAAATTACTCCCAAGTACATAACGAAATCAATATCAATTTTGTGTGTTTCAAATACTTACAGCCGTAATACTTTAGTTTTGTTAATTTTTAGCTTAAGTGAACTAGAACATCTGAACATTTGAAATTTGAACGTTTGAACTTGAAGAGATCTGAAGATTTGTATATACAAACATCTGAACATCTGAACATCTGAACATTTTCAAGAATTTATAATTTTCTAATTGGTTTTGTATTTGAATGTCTTGTTCTGTAGTTCATATCAAGTACTTAAAGTTCGTAGTATAAATAGTGACTTAAGTATCGATTGTATATTTTTTCTTTCATAATTTATCTCTCAAACAGACTAATGTCATTTTAACGGATATGTAAATGGTATTTCAGGTCAGTCAATAAACTGTTCAAATTATGATATTAAAGTTTCATTTGACACTGAATTAAAAATAATTTCTTTATAATGAATATAATTATCTTTTTTCGTGGTCTTTTCAATGAAATTTGTTTTCAACTAATACGAAAATTGTAAAAATACTATTATCTTTATATGAAGACATTTAAGCTAAGCCACTCTCTCTACGTAATAAGTAAGGATTCGATCAATATATTTCTTAGTGCTTTTTTTAACTTTTTTTTAAAATACATTTAACATTAACGGACACTATTTTAGCGGACTTTAGTAAATAGAAAAAATTCATAGAAAACTTTTTCGCTTATGAGGTCTTTGTAGATAGTCGCATCCTCTCTATAGTGGATAATTTTGTAAACTTAGTCCATATGAGATCACAAGCATAGATTCTATATGTCTTCGCTGCCGTGTTGTAGAAGTATACTTTACACGGTTGAAAAATTAGAATTTTGTTTGAAGTATTTGAAGTGAGTGCAGTTTTTTTTTTTTAACAAATGAAAAGTAATTCACATGAAGTAAATATCAATTTAATAAGTTTTCTTTCTTTTATTAGCTTAAGATATGCTTTAAATTCTCTAGAATGTAGAGAAAAATGTTTATTTTCTGAAAGAAACTATTTCTTAGATTATTTCGGTTACACACTGCACGCCGTAAGGCCTTTTAAATTCAATCTGCCACATGAGAATTGACTGCAATGTTGCCATTTTAAAATAGTTTTCATAAACATTTATTTTTTTTTTTTCATACGTAAACGTATGTTTAGTAACATCATTGAATATTATTAACGAAACACTTGATCTTCGATAAAAAAAAATTATCATTATATCATCATAAGATTGGCGTGAGTCCTTAATTAATCAATGAAATCTGGCAGCATTGCTGTAACATGAAAACATGAAAACATGACGATCAGTTTTTGTTAGATTATTGAAATGCCACCATTTTGATTCAGCACTTTTATACAATTCTAATAATAATATGATAAATACATAAGGACACACACAATTGCTGTATTAGAGGTTCAGTTTTCTCAGTGTTTTTTTGCTACTAATTGTAAGCCTCCTGTCCGGGTTACTTATGCTTATTTTCAAAGTGATTTAGCAAAATTCATTCAAGAATATATATATACGAATAGCATTAGCTATTCCTAACAACTTTCAGTTCAGTTTCTATGCCCATCTATACCGATTATAAATGGACCGGCGGACAGACAAACTGCTTACCGGACCAACACATAATATAAATTATGTTCTGTGTAATAGTAGTCTCTGGCGTTTATTTGTAGGTGTTTCTGGATTGGCAAGACAACAATCCCTACATTGTTATCGTTCGGTGGTGGGCTTAATAAAATTCTTTCGGAGCGGAGAGAGAGAGAGAGAGTGCAGAGAGGGAGGGAGATTGTAAGAAAAAAAATAGCGTTGATTTGTATGGTAACTTGTTTAACATATAACATTACAGTGATGTAACGAATGCAAATATAATGCATTCATATTTGTAATAATTATCACTCATTTTTCGTTGATCCTGGCTGCTAAAAATGTCTATGAATGGCAATAATACATATTTACAGTTATTTCATTCAATTAATGAATATTTTCGTTTTTGTTCAACTTGTTTTTTTTTGCTTTTTTGTTTTGTTTTTTTTTTTTTTGTTTTTTTGATGACTGAACATATTTGATACAACAACACAACGAGCTACCAAAATATTCATTGTAAATACGTACGTACATCTCCATAGATTTATGTACATTAGTTCAAACTAAAAGAGATTATATGTACGTACAAGAATGAATACGAATGTCCTTTCACTTTTTAGCTTAGTGTTCGCTGCAGTTAAGCAAAAGTTTGCGGTATGTTTTTTTTTTTTTTCAACTTTTCAATACTTTGCTCCGTTGTTTTTGCTATGTTTTTTTTTTTTTTGCATGTGTTTTTCTTGTTAATGCGTTAATTTAAATGAAGTCGTTATGAGTTCTCGAGCCAACGTAAAATTCTGAGGAATTAACTTCCGTCGTCTTGCTGCCGCAATATTGCTTAAGCAGCTTCTACACCATATTTACGTATTTATCTTGTGGGGACATGTATTCAGGCGAGAAGGCCTGGGCTGACATAGAGCTGGTGAAAGAAGGGCTTGGTGAGAGACCAAAATTTGAAGCAGCCGAATAACCGGAATGGCCCATATTATAATTCACTTGATTTTGATTGCTAAAGTATTCCGAATAATAGCTTGGCGCTTGAGCGTAATTATTGGGATACTGTTGATATTGATTATGCCAAAAATTCGTATACGAATCATGGTTAGACATATAAGCAGCTGAATGGGCTGCTGAATGATGAGCCGATTGAGCTGATTGAGCGGCATGAGCAGCAGCGGCTGATTGCGGTGACATTGGTGTTATTGGAGGTGAAGGTGTGGTAATGCTGGAATTAGAGTCCATTGGTGTTATATTACCGCCAGGCTGAAGAAGACGAGGATTGGTCGAAGCTGCAGTGCCGTAGATGCTATGATGTGCACTTGATCCTATGTCCCCACCAGACTCTTTTAAGCTGTCATAAGAGGATAGTCTTAATGTATCAGCGCCTCCGTTTCCCGGATAGCCACCAGTTACAATTTCCTTTTTGCAAACAGTGCTAACGGGACTTACAGAGGTGGCAGGTGTCGGTAACAGGGGTGAAGAGTTTTGATGTGCCGCACCCGCTGCTGAATTCAAAGCGCTGACACTGGCCATTGCAGAGACCACAGAATTATTGGTCATATGATGCCCATGAGAAGCGCCTGAAGAAATGGAAGGCGTAACATTAGAGTTAGAGGCAGACGAATTCAGGAAGGAACTGTGCTGTGATTTCATGGATTGAGCGACTGCTGCAACGGCGGCTGCGGCTGCCGAAGAACTTGAAGTTGCTGAGTTATTTGTAGAACCATTATTGTTATTCTTGTTACTGTTAACACCACTGCTGCCGCTTAACGACGAATGATGATTATTAGATTTGGAAGAATTGCTCGAACTGCTTCCATTATTCGATGTGTTGCGTGACGAGGATGACGCACCTGAAGTTGACGCTGAACCAGAGCCAACCAATTTTGAATTGTTAAGGCTGTTGGACTGTTGATGATTCTGTTGTTGGCGACACTTGGCTCTACGATTTTTAAACCATACCTGTAACGAATACCAAAGAGATAACAACATTAATGTGTACCTAAATGTGCATATGTAAGCGGGGAGATATCAAATGAAAGTTAATGTAATGTTTGTTTATTTGTACAAAATACACACACACCCGCGCTTACCGCAAGCAACATTCTCACAGCAATTAAATTTGTTGGCATCATAAGTGTTATTCTGTTTATTTTGTTTATTTTTTTTCTCAGCACCCTTTAGATGAAGTAAGAGCCAGAAAAAAATATTTTCTATATTCGACTGGCTGCCTGTCTGCCTGTTTGCCAGGTTTGCCCTTTCAGCAAGAAAATTATATCAATGAATAAATTATAGTATTTTCCCAAACAAGGCGCAAGTGTTAAAAGTCACGCGCTCAACTATATATATGGAGAACAAACATATAATAAAGTTATACAGTCAGCCTGCAGCATAATTTGTATGGCTGCGTGCATGTTATATTTGCAGGCAAACACAGTTAGTTGTTTATTCAAGGCGCATGGTTGCAAATTGACTCGATTATGTTGTCAAATAGAAAAATAAACCTCCAACCATTCACCGAATCAGTTCTTCTTATCTTACAACAAGTGCGGAAAAGATATCCTTTCGTAGCCGGGCATTATCTCAATTTATGTGTTATGTGTTATGCCAAAAAGTTGGGAGAGGGGAAGAGATGGAAGAGTGATCTAGCGAAAGATGGGGAGTGAGTTTATAGCAACGGTTAACAATTCGCAAAGTGCTGACAAACGTACTTGAGTGTAACTTCGTTCGTTTTTCCAAATGTTATTTTAGTCGAATTCAAAAGCGTACTTTACACAAGACCATGTTGTTATTAATGGTTTTGATGCTGTGAAACTAACCGACCAAGCTAACCCCAACCCAACCCAACCCAACCCTGTGAAATCCTCATCTCCCCACTCCCATCACAACTATATGACACCCTATCTAAACGAATGAAATGATTTCGTTACCGCATTCAAAACGCCCTCGTGTTGTTAGTTGTTCAACCAAGCGTTTCATTGAAATCGGAAAAATCATTATGCTGCTCAGCTCAACAAAAGAAGGAAAAAAATACATAAAAGGAGGAGAAAGCAATTTTATTTGAATTTTATATACGCACCCTGTATGTGTGTGCCTACACACATAAGCACACTCATTAACACACCCATGCTGTTTGTGTGAGCGTATGAAGTGTATGTATGTATGCATGTATGTGTATGTGTGTGTGTATGTGTGTGTGTGTGTGTGTGTGTTTTATATTCAACATCTCGTTTCACATGTAACGAGAAAAGAGCATTAACAAGGCGTATCTGATTTCATTATAGCGAAATAGAAAAAGATTTTATACAATTTTCTGCATTGTGTTTGAGTTCTTTCGGTTGTTTCCTTTCTATCTTTTTTTTTTTCTCTAATTTATTTTTGTTGTTGTTGCTATTTTATTATTATTATTTTTTTTTTTTTTTTATATTTCATTCTCATTTTACTCGGCGTCTGTTTTGTCGCGATAAAGTTTGAATCGTTCGTCGTTTGTCTTTCTTTCTTGTTGTTTTGTTTGATGTCGTTTTCTGATGAAGAAATTTTAAAATTAGAATTAAATTTCAATTTTTGTTGGTTCGTTAGGCTTGAAAGCTGGATATGTATATGTATATGTGTCTTCGCATAAAGTAAGGATTGTAAATAAATCAATGTGTACTAATTTCAAGATTGCTTTGATATCACTTAATGAGTCAGAAAATTTTGTTCATTTCATTGAGATTTTTTTCAATTTCAACAAATAATATTAAAAACTTGAAAAAAAAAAAAAAAACAGTTATATAACGTTTTTTACTAATTACTGAACAGGATGAATTTGAAATTGAAAGCCGTTTTTTATATTCCGTTTGTGATTTATAAATAAATTTTATCTTATATTGTATGTACCGTAGCGTTGGCTACATCTCTAAGAAGCATTAATGCAATCTTTTATAAGTCTTCTAATTCAATCTTTTTATCCATAAGAGAACTTACATTCAATTTGAATTTGAACGTATCTGGATGACAGCAATTTCTGTCAGATTTTTTTATAATAATTGTTCAATTACTTTAGGTACAACTTTTTATTTTTTTCTATAATTTTTAGAGCCGATACTCTCAGTTGGTTATGCTCATCCTAATTTAGTGTTAGAACTTATTTCTTTAGTCTCAATGAATTATAATAATAATAATAATAATAATAATAATAATAATAATAATCTATAGTTTTTAAGGACAATCCTGATAAGCAGGAAATGCTTTTCTTACGGCAGTTTTATTTCTTCTGCTGCGGTTTCATAATCAAACTCAATAATCAGTAATTTTTGACGCGAACCGAAAAAAATACTGAAATACGGAAACTACGTTTTTAAACTTTTAGACTTTTTTTAACTACCGTACGGCCTGGAAAAGAGTAGAAACTAGATAAACTTTTTTTAAAATGCAAGTTTTAATTTCTATTTATTTATATAAATATACTTACTCGGACCCTTAGAGACCGTTTGTTGTTTCTCATTATGTTTCAACTTATAATCGTTTCTCTTAATTATTATTTGTATTTCTATGGAGAATCAAAATTGAAATGCTTGGAAAATGAAAACGAAAACGGAAAGATGGAGAATTGAGCCCATCAACATTTCAGAATGGATGACTAGGTCTTGGTCTATGCTATTGCTTAGCAAGTGATTAGCTGAAATCGATATCCTAGATTTAGATACAAATAATTTCGCCAATAATTAAAGTGACAAAGAAAATTCCGAATCTAGAACCCAGTTAGTAGCTGATAGCAACAATAATCTATACGTTACTATAACTAGTAAGAAAATTATAATTAATCAGTTTCTACCAAAAAACTCAGATGTAAAATAATCGTTTACTTGTATTGATTCTAAATATAAGACCAGTTTCAATAATAAAAAAATTCTATTATCTTATATTTCTGTGAAAATTCCAAACAAAATATTAAACAAATTTTTCTCATTTGCTGACGTTAGTTTTTATTGATAATGGAATTTTATAAACACCGACATCAGATGTTTATTAATCACGGAAATAAGTCTGGGAAGAGTCCTAAAAAATATATGGAATCTTTATATATAGCATATACAGCAGAGTTGAAATACTTCTGTCTTTTTTTCTAACTGTCTGTCTGTTAAAATCATTATCAGGACGTCAAAAACTTTTGTCTAAAATAAAAAACATCATATCAAACTTTTTCTTATCATTCTGGATGGGTTTGGTTCGGCTAAATCGGTTCAGTAGCCTTTATTTAGCTAGCTTTACTAAAAAAAAAAATTACAATTTGTTACTTTTTTTTTTTTTAAATACCAATAGCTTCTAAAAAAGAAATTTCAAGACGCTACATCTATCTCGCAGATCAATACAGGATAAACATTAACAATAATTATTCCTTCAATCAGGAAGAATTCCCTTTTCTTACTAATTCACACCCAACTGCACCTTCCAAAAAACCTTCCAAACCACCACCAATACGTTGAGATATATTGAAAAATCTTAATCTTTTTTCGAAAATTGAAAATTTGGTTAACGAACAGGGTGAGCTGACAAACACTCTTATGAATATGATGACACTTTTAATATTTAAATTATGTAAATAAAATTCCGAATCGGTATATGGAATCCTATCACATCCGTGAATTCGCAGTTTTCCTTCATCTAAATTTTATCGACATTCTTCTTCTTCTTATATTAGAGTCTCATTTTACAAATCGGTCTCATTTCAAAATCAATGATAACCTAATTACATCCGGATGATAGAGCTCATTCTGGCTTCGCGATTCTAGTAAAATTTACTACTATTGGTAACAAAACTCCGAATGTCTTTAAAAAATCATTTTTACAAGTTTTTTCCGTTAAAGTGAATTTGCAACGGTTTTAATATTTCAACTTTCGCAGTTTATTTTCCTTCCCGGTTGTGTTTAGGATATAACGATCATAATGAAATGAAATATGTTGTTGGAGCTGATTGCAATACCAAATACCAATGGTAGAGGTCTACACTAACAAACCCGAAAAAGAGGGAACACCCAGCAATAACAACTGCTCCATTCTAAACACTGAGAGTTCCACATATTGGCCATTTGATTTGAGAAAGATTCCTGATTTATTGGAATTCGCCGTATGGTCTTGTATTCCCACTAATCTTCTCTATATTTACGGCAATGATGATCGCAGCTCTGATCACTCGCAATTGATTATCAAATTCAACTGGATTCTTTGCAACCTTTCAATAGAATATAAGATTACCATCAATCGTTAGACCGATGTTGGGATTCTTAGAGAATGAATCGACAACAATTTATACCTCAATCTCGGTTTACAAAACTCAGAAGATAGAAGATTTTGCTTAACCTTATTCACAAGGCTGGTTTTATATCTCCTCCCCGAAGAAGTGAATTGAGACAAGTCATCAGAAACAAGAGGAGATTAAGAAAACAATGGGATGAAAGGAATTTAAAGAGAACAACGAAGAGTCCGTATTTACATCTAGCTGGGGTAAGAAAAAGACAAATTAATAATTTTTGAATCAACATTATAAAGAAGGCGAAGGTTTGACGAACATTACTTATGGAGTGCCATCAAATATCTTAAACGACCGATAAATGGAATTGTTCCTTTAAGAGACAAGTCTGAAAATTGATGCAAAAAGAGCATCACCTTCGACCCATTTGGGTTAGATAACAATCTAAGATTCTTCGTTTGATTGTTAATGCCCTATTGTTCGCGTTAGCAACATAATTGTTCATCATCATCATCATCATTTATTAAAAATCGAATTCAACGCTTTTCTTCAAAATATCTGGGAAGACTGAATAATCCTATAAATCCTTGTCGCAATATTTCTTTTAGATGAAACCAACGAGATAAGAAGATGAAAAACGGCAGCACATACTGGATCTTCCATTTAGAAATTAATTTTTTTTTCTTCTTTAAATTATTTTAATGAATTTTCTCAGTTTATATAGTTTTTTTTTTTTGTTTTATATTGCTACCTTGGGGGACTATAATTTTTGTGAGTTTCTCGATCTTTCCTTAAAATTTACTTATTATTATGATTCAGATAGAATAACAAATTTATAACATTATAACTATGTTTCATAACGTGTCAGTATCAATAAGCTGTAGAAGTGGTAGAGTTGAAAAAAGTATTGTAGCCATACGTAAGACGAAAGGAGGTGAGTCAAACTAATTGATTACCTGACACTTGTGGTTGATTATTTTGAATGGAAAATTACAAGAACTCTATCTGATTTTGAGAAATAGTTTTAATAAGAGATTACGAGATGACATCAAGTTTGCGGAGAAATCGAAAACAAGTTTCCTATTGAACTTATTTAGGGCAGGATTCATTCTAATCCTTCCTTCAGTCTACTTAATAGTTCTTAGACCCAGGCGATCTGGTCTGAGACAATTTATTTAATAGAACTCTATCTGATTTTGAGAAATAGTTTTAATAAGAGCTGACCAGATGACATAAAGTTTGCGGAGAAATCGTAAACAAGTTTCCTATTGAATTTATTTAGGGCAGGATTCATTCTAATCCTTCCTTCAGTCTACTTAATAGTTCTTAGACCCAGGCGATCTGGTCTGAGACAATTTATTTAATATTGGATTCAATTTTTTTTCTTTTTTCAGACCATCTATTTAAGAGAACTTGAATTTCTCTCTCTCTCTCTCTCTATATATATATATATGTATTTTTCTATATAGATATGTATGTTTGTATATCTTGTATACATATATATTTATACATACTTATATGTGATTGTTCACGCACATTGAACAATTGAGACATATAACCAACAATTACGTTTAATACGTTAAAGTTCCCAATAAATCTGAAAAGTAAATAAAAGTTTTTTGACGGCAGCATTGCTGCTGGTTAGTTATGTGCTACAGAAGATAACAACATCATATGTTTTTCTGACTTTGTTTGGTGTATATGCAGACATTAAAAAGAAGCCATAAAATGTAAAATAAAAAAAAATGTAACATCACACACACACACACACAATAGCCAGTAGTAGCAGAAATAGCAGCGACAGCACCAAAAAGTAAATAAATTCCATATATAGAGAGATTTTCAATTTAACGCATAGAGAAATGAAATTTCTATTCAATTTCTATTCATTTACCCCTCAAGAGACTCAACGACAACATACAGAGGAAGGACATTCAGTACATATTTACATACACATACACATACACATGCACATGCACATGTATCCATGTGGTGTTTGCTTTTATACATGTATATGAGTATTAATGGCCCTAAATTTTCTTTTGTTTAATATAAAAAGAAATGACAAATTTCCCGTTAACACAACAAATCGCAACCGAATTTACAACTTAACAAAGCGACTATGAAAGGACTATAATATTGCATGGATTGTGTAAAAATATGTTTCCATTATGTTGTTACTGAATGTTGTGTATTTTATAGATATTTTGCCAAAAGAAATTTTACAAGTTTACTTAAAGTAAACAATAATTTTTGTTTATTTAGGATCATTCGTTTTGGTGTTTACTTACTCTATGAATCGAGTAATAGCGATAATGTTTCGGTTTCAGTTGCAGTTTCAGTAAAGAAAAGATCAACTGTAAAATGCAATGAAAATGATTGTCCTGTTCAATCCCTTAAGAAGTATAAGCATAAAAAATGTATGTATTGCGCCTGCGGTCTGTTTGGCTTTATGAGATTTTGTCGTTTGGAAAGCCGATCTTGAAAATTGAGATGTCACTTTATCACTAATAATATATCAACAATAGTAATAACAATAACGATCGACGACAAAACAGCGATACTATAACAAACAGTTATTCGTGAATCTCGATCGGTGATCATGTCGTTTTGGGGAAAAATAAATAACATGAGCATGATAATGATTTTGGCAAATACAGCCGCCCGATATATATATATAAAGAAGACACACAAACACACACTCGCATACGTAAATTGATTTACAAATTGCAGTTGCTCAGAGTCACATGTAACTGGCAGGATTTGCAGGATTTATTATTAGAAAATTACAGTTGCAATCTTGCGCTCTTGCAGTCTTTTTTTTTTTTTTTTTTTTTCTTATATTGTTTTCGTCATTTTACTTAAACCCATTATTTAATGTTATTTTCGTAATTTAAGGACGTGACACTGAATATATTTGGTTTGGAATTGGTTTTTTTTTTTTTTTTTTCTTAACAAAAGCATATATGGAAGTAGAAGTTTTTACTGCTTTCCTTTTACATAATTTTTAAAGCCAATGCAACTAAAAACAAAAAAAAGAAAAAAATAAAAATCAAATTGAACGTGTTGCTTGTCTGAGTACAGAAGCCCCTGTAGGTAAATGGTCACCCGCCTAGAAAAAAAAGAAAAGTATTTGAAAAATGACACGTAGTCATGTATATGTGTTCGCTTTCATACGTGTTCTATGTACCGTACAAGGACTAAATTGGAATAAATATATATATATATATATATATATATATATATAACAAAAGAAAAAGTCTTAAAAAATTGACTAAACATGCAACGTATGTTTGTGCAAATGTTTTTCTTCATTTTCTTCTTTCTTTTCCTTTTTTTTTTTTCAGTTAATTTTTGATTTCAATGCAATCATTTTTTTTTTTTTTTTTTTTTTTTTTTTTTTGACTTGTGTCTGGTACTGGTACGCTTTCCTATGGTATCCTCGGCATCAGCACTTCACATTTGCTCATGTGTCGTTGCATGTGTTTATATGTCTGTGCGCCATGCATTAAAAAGGTAAGAAATAAAAAACAAGAAAAGAAAACTATTAAATTTCAGTAACACACGGAACTATCGTTTTTCCAAATGTCCATCAAGCATAGACTTGTGCTAGTCTTACAATGTTTTTTTATATTGATTTTGTGTTGCTATTATTGTTGTAATGTATTTTTGAGGTCGTTTGCTAATTTCTACAAAGTTTAATGAACCACCTGCAGCACAAGCTAAAGCCATTCAAACTACGTTTGACGCAATTAATGATTTCAATTCAATTCTTATTACGAATAGTGTTTTAAATTTACAACAACAAAGTGTTGGGTGGTATTTTTTCCCTTTCATATTACTTTTTTTTTTTTTTTTTTATTAGGGACGTCTGCTACTGGATTTACACTTTCTTAACATTTCGATGTTTTTCAAATCTAATCATGAGAGTAGCGCCTGATCATTAGATTATTAGATGGCCACCAACGTTCACTTTTGCAAACTTTTGCAGCTAAACTGTTCTCTCAACTATTATCACTTTCAACAAAACATGGTAATGGGATACTCTACAAAAGGCTATCAATTATCTACTAACCGAAAGGACTACGACAAACGTGGCTTTAGTGCTCGTAAAAGTGTATTGATGATAACAAGAATTTAAAATTTTTTTTTTTTTTTTTTTTTACTTCTTTTAGCAAATGAGTTGATTTAAAAAATTTGATACAACCGACATAGGACATAGATATCAAACTGTAGCGTTATATAGGAATTTTTGCTAACCTGACATTTCTAATAGAAATCAAGAACCGGATAGACGAATCTGCACATATCTGTATTCGAAATTTTACGGCATTTACGCGTATTTCTGTGCAGTACAGTCGGAATGACAAATTTAGAATATCGGTTAGAGAAATTTTGTTTTATAATATTAAGTTAAGCATATTAAAAAGCTATAAGGCAAATACGAACGAAACGAAACCATACAATATTTTTATAATGCTCAAAATAACACCTTAGCTTCTTAAATGAACATCAGAAAAACTGTCAAGTGAAAGTAAATGAGACGAAAAAGAAGCGAATAGCAGACGGGTAGCGGCATTATGATATAAAAAGATAATCGTCTAGTTTATAATATATTGATTGGTCTTTGAGCAGTTGCAGTTGAACAGTTAAAATACTATGGAATACGTAAGCTACCTCACGTAAAAGATATCATGAATGATATCAATGAATTCAGACTATTGCAATAAGGTGATGAAGTAAGATTAGAGTTAGTGCCACACTATTGGCAGAACAATAGGAGTATATTTTTAATTGTACTATTGATTTAGGCGATGATAATAAGCTAATACGGATTGCACGCACGCAGAGTTATTCAAAAGTATTCAAAATGAAGGGTAACCAATTTTGCTCCATGTTGAAAGATAATAATGTACACTAATAAAGATGAAAAGTATTAACAATATAGTTGAGCGAAAGAAAAAAAAAAAGCCTGACGAAAAAACTGAAGAGACTGATTGAGAAACGCAATGAAGAAAGTTAAAAGTATGTCACTTGGAGAATAGCTTGTAGCAGCAGTAAATCAAAATATTTGAAATTTACCTAATCGTGAAGAAAACAGAAAGAAATCTTCTTCAACAATTTGTTTTACCATGAGATTCAAAGGCAGTTTGTTTATGTTCGTCTCTTTCTACCTTATATTTGTTGTTAAAATGCTGCATTTATTCAATAGGGTTCAATAGGATGATTATTCACTTGTCGTGATCCGGATTTATCAACTACGTTTTAGTAAAATTTGTAAAACAGAACTCGATACATCATATGTTTAGTGTAATGTTTGGTATTTTCCAATAGAAATGATAACAGTCGCTGAACATAATAAAATAGCAAACATTTACTACAAAAATGTTGCTTACAGTAGAAGCATATCGTGCATTACAAGCACATTATGGTCGAAATAATCGTTCATCTAAGCGCATCGTAGGCAAAACTTTGAAGAAGTTTGGAAAAACTGTATCTGTAACGGATTTTTTAAGGCCCACACAGATCATCGAAACGCACATTCGGCGGAAAATATTGGTGCTGTTAATGAAAGTGATCCGAAGAAGATCCGAATTTATCTATTACACGATGCTCATAGCATTTGGGTCCATCTAACACGCACGTTATGGCGTATTTTGCATTTGCATTTCCATTCTCACGAAATTAAAGAATGCGTGGAAATGCGTCAAATTTACATTTACTTTTGGAACCATAAAATGGATAACCGTGGTTCAATCTTAATAGATTAAATATGCTAGTTTAGGTGGAGTAGGGGCAGTATTTAGAAAAACAAAAAAAAAACATTTGGTCAAAATTTAAAGCTGATTACAATTTGTATTCATGTAGGAAGTGAGAGTGTGTAGGCAGAGGATTTCACCTCTATACTATACCTGTTCACGTTTTACAACTTTTTTTTTTTTTTTCAATTTAAGGAAAAGCAATAATATGCGAAGAATCGTGAGATAAAGGAATGGTTAGATCGGCTAACAATATATTATATTTCAATTTGGTGTCCAATGAATATATATATATATATATATATATAGTTTTTGGAAGTTGTTAGTAAATTGGTGAATTTTGTCACCTAATCGTTTGCCGCGAGCTTTTTTCCGTGAACATTTTCACTCATATTTATCAAGTGTTGGCACCTCCTTAGTTCCTAATTGATAGAATTTTCATTTTCTTTGTGTATTACAAAACATGACTTCTTGTGGTCCTAATGAAGTCGACAGTCATATGTCTTTACTTTGTAATTGTCAGTTACAGATTTCTAAGCAGTACCATATTTAATCGTCTTACGATTGCTTACTTAATTAATATGAAGTTAGTTAGGAAACTTATGAAATAAATGAGATAAATAATGTGATTCTGTAAATCCATTTCGATCCTCTTGACATTTCTTCATAGAGAAAAGCTTTATTTAACATTAGGTTACTCTCGGCCTAAGTAAATCGATGTTGATGCGGCCTACTTTTTCGATTTTTTCTGTTCCAATCTCGAGTTTTTCTAAAGAGTGAGACATAAACACTAAAACAAAAGAGTTTTAAGGTATAATTGCGTTTATTTTTGTAAATAAAACCTTTAAGATAAAGACAAAATATACGATATTTTGTTGTCAAATTTTTTTCATCGGTATTTGCGTAACATTGGTGCCCATATAGTTTACATTACTAAGATGTCCGTTCCATAACGCTTCAAGAACATTTAAAATTTACGAAAAGTGTATTATCAAAATTATCAACGAGTCATTCCAAACATATATTTCGTCACTATAACCAACCTGATGTGTGAACGAGACAATGCCAATTGATGCTTACATTTCATTATATATATTTCCGATGCTGAGATGCGAGTAGTGAAGAGAATATTGTGGACTTTGACCGATTTTATTGATTGCACGCCATTCTAAGCAGTAAAACCCTTTTTTTTTTTTGATCAGTTTGTTAATATTTTCAAAACAAATTTGCATGATATCGATGCCTCTCACTAACAATGTTAACAAGACGGAGTGTATCACAACATCATAACTTGAAAAAGAAACGAATTATTGAAACCGACATTAGGTGACGGTTGCCCTATATTAGAGGAAAAGAACGTTTGAAATAACGCAATTTTAAAATACTCAAGAAGCGAGAACATCGCTATTAAAATATTAACAACATGATAAGAGATCCGTCAAATCATACGCGATAATAAGTTCGTGCCAGATTATCTTGCTATTTAAAAAAAAAAAGAAGAAAAATCACGCAAAATAAAATTTTAAATAATTATTTTAGAAACATGATATCTCTCTAAATGACTTTATTATGAAATCATTTAAGTTTCGTTGGGAAGTAAAGAACAATCATTTGAAATGTCTTCACAAATGCATTTTTTATACAATAAATTTATTTCAATTAACGCATTGAGCTCTAAGTGTTCTGTTCTTTTCTAACATTAGAAGTATTCAATATAGGCTTTTTAGGTCTTTCTATGATCGACCCCGTGGGTAACTAACCAAATACACCCAAAGAAATGAGCAAACAGACAAACCAACCAACCAACCAAACAACCAATACAAATAACGGTCGAATCTTTCATGCAAAGCAACAATTTTTCATGGCTTATCTGAACCAAAACAGAACAAACATTTACGCCCTAATGCTGCTATATGTCTATACTGTACACGAAAATTACATATACGCATATGTATACATATATTTATATATACGCTAATACATACGGAGAAAGATGTGTACCAATTTATTAGGTTCATGCCAATACCAACGACTAAATATGGAGAGTGTTGATACTAATGGTTGGTGATGATGACGAGCGTAACGTACATTTGCCAACCTACTGTAATGTGAATACGAATATACGTGCCAGCAAATGAAAAAGAGTCATACATATAGCCTTAGGCAGTATGTGCGTAAATTGCCTCTGTGTGTGTGTGGGTAAGAGTGTTTGCGACGAACGAAATCATAAATTAAAACGTTTTTTTTTTTTTTTTTTTTATTATTCATATTGAAAATTTTACCAAACATTTTTCTTTCACTAGTCATGCTCACAAACGCGTATAAAATGTTTCCTATACACATATAAACGCCTCATTGTGCCTACATGCCTACACGTCTCTGGGAGAGTACACAAAATGTTATCTTAATATTGAAGTGATAATTTGGAATTTTACAGATTGGCTTTGACGGTGTTTTCTTTTTTTCTTTTTTCTTGTTTCTTTTTTGTTTTTGTATTTTCGGTTTGTATTTAGCATCATCTAGAAGGGGTGACAATATGACGACTGCAATTGCAAAAACTAGTTTTATGCAGATTGTTAGTTAAAATGTAGTACTTTTTCCCTATGTTTGTTTTCATTCTATGCATTAATTTCAGTGTGCGTTACATTCTATGCCTATTGAACTCTTTCCCGTTTGCCAGGCAAACATTGACAATTACCCTAGGTTAGGTTCTAACTCTATATATAATATAATATATATATATATATATATATATAAACGTTAGCAATACCGGCCACAATGATGTTGGTGGTGGTTGCTGTTATTGCTATTATTCGCTGTCATTATTGTTGTCATTAATATAGCGAGGTGGTGCAATGGTGTTAGTGATCGTACGCTATCCTTATACATGTAATCTGTGTGTATGTATGTGTGTTTGCGTGTGTGTGTGTGTGTATGTGTGTTTGTGTTTGTGTCAATAAAGCGTAAACAACATTTATTTTATACTTTTAATACTTCTATTCGATTCTCCCTCACTCCCGTGTATTTGCAACTTGCACAGCTGTTGTATTGTTTGAATGTTCTCAGCTAAGGATTAAATCTTTGCAACATTGTGAAAGCAATTTTAAAGCATTTTCCAACACGAAGAACACAATCATAATAAATATTTGATAATATTACTTTTAATTCACATATTGACGCCCAGTTTGATCGTTTGTAAAGAATACAATTTCAATTTGCTTGGCTCTGTGAACGCAAAAAAAAAAAAAAAGAAGAATAATAATAATCTTATTTGTTAGCGTCTTCAAATCATTTATTTGTCGTCGCTTATTGAAAACAACTGCCTCTATTCTAATCGGCAACAGCTATTGAATGTTAAGTGAATTCAAGTGAAACTTTTCAAATGGAATTAACTTCATTTTATCTATTTAACATAAAATATTAAATTCAGCCAACGAATTAATTTTTTTTTTTTTTTTTAAATTTAAATGCATTTTTATTTTTTTTTTTTTTTTATTAAAATTTACGCGTATTTTTGTACATATTTTTAATTTTAGTCAAAAATCCCAAAATCCTTTTTCAAGAGCACTTAGTAAAGAAAAAGCATATATATATATATATATATATACGTATATATATTTGTATGTATTTTACTAGAATAAAATATTTTCTTCTAGATAGTACTAATTCTATTCTTTATACTCTTCATAAAATGATGGACTTATTCATAGTATGAAGAAATGTTCAAGAAAAGAAGGTAAAATGAAGCGCAAGAAGACTTTATCATTCTCTTTAGAACTTAAATGTCTATTGAAGACTTCATAAAGTATATGAATTCATTGTCAACATGGGATATTAAGGGGGAAGGGAAACAACTGTACTTATGTTTTAAATAAAAATTTTATTTTTTTAATTTCAAATATGCTTTGAACCTCCCACTAAATGTATTAAAAAAAGTTCATTACCTATAAAGAAATTTTTCTTTCAAAATTTCATTCAGGCTTTCCATTAAGAGCTCCGAAAGAACTCGTTGTAGCAAATGCTGGGATATCATATATATATATATATATATATGCATATCTTATATATATATATATCTTATAGATATATCCTCATATTGCGATGACAATTGAATGGAAATGATGCCGAAAGCGACTCCAAAGTTTTCAATGGTTTTGACACGAAATTAAAAGTAATCAAGTTTTTGAAATTGATTATCAGATTCAGTTAGTGAATTACAACATCGTTTACTTTCTCATCTTACTTCACTTATACTCTAAAATTTGCAAATTTTGTCTGTGGCAGAGTTAAAAAAAACAGCTTTTGATTGAAGAATTATCGCTCAAAGAGAATAAAGAAAAATATTTAAATATAGAGACGCATTTTTATGATCTTGGAAATGCAGACTAATAAAGAAAAATAATAGAAAATTTAAAATTATTATAAAAAACATGTCTATAACACATTCCAAAACTTTAAAAGCGTTTTTTTTTTTTTATTTGAAACACGCTTTTTGCACGCAACACAATTCGAACGATTTTCATTCTTTTCACATTTGAGCTTTTCACGGTATGTTTAAGATGACATGGATATTCGATAAGTTGATTTAAATTTCTTTTATTAATAAACCTATGTCCTCTTTTTTGATTAATAATCGAAATTTTTCATTCAAATGTTCGACAATCAATGTTTTCAATGTTTTTAAAATGGATTAGCTTCACTAGATGTAAGAGCGTGGGTTAAAAATACTTTTTCCATTTTTTTTTTTTTTTAAATTCCAAATTCAAATTTATATCAGTTACCTTACGTGGCGCTGAGCACCTTAAAATAAATATTTTTCGCGAGAAAGACTTTCGTTCCCCTTAAATCGATTCATCCGTCGGTCCGTTACTCATTATTGAAACATTTACAATCACAAAAGGTAGTTTGTGGAACTTCGGATATACATTCCAAATTTAAATGTAAAAATTACATTCTTCTACACACCCACAAATGAGTTTAAGAAATTGTTTTAAAAAAAATCTTGAGAGAGATCTATACAATACAAAAGTTTTATTGATTTCTTGAGCAGTTAAATTTAAACCTGTAAAAAAAAAAATATGAATCTACATAAGTGAAAAAAAATGTACATAATAATATGACTAACGAATTAACTGAGAAACCTCTAATTAGCGTGCTTTTTAAAAAAAAAAAAAGTCTGCAAACAAAAGAAAATACACATGACAAGATACCCACGTAAATCGAATACAATAATAGTAAGTCGTGGTTTGTACGCGTTCATCAGAATTTGTCTGGCACCAGATTTCAAAATTCTAAATATTCGAAATAGACCTTAAGAGTAATTTAAAATGTTCTACTTCTTTGAAAATTATTATTTTTCTATATTCGATCGATATTTCGAATATAAATAAAGTCCTTTATTCATTGTAATAATCTTTTTCTTCTTTGTTTTTTTTTTTTTTTTTCAATAATAAATCATAGAGAATACTTGAGAAAAAACAAAACATATACAAACAGATAAATAATAGTAGAATCAGTTTAAGGAATAAGCATAAGGAATATGTTATTAATTTTGAATAAAAATTTAATCGGTTTAAATATTATTTGAGCGAGAGAGAGAGAGAGAGAGAGAGATGAATGATTTTGCGACTAAAATAGTTCTCTTTCTCGTGATATTTCGTTCACTTTTAGTTCTTAAATTATTGCAATATTCTGTGCAAATAAATTAAAAACTAAAACTACACTAAAATCCATAAAAAAAAAAAAAAAACGGTAAATGAATTTGAAAAATTTCGAAAATAGATTTTGAGAACTTGATGTAAACTGTAAATATAGGGAAATTGAGAAGAGATTGACTTTATCGAAAAATAGTTTGTGTGTGTGTGTGTGTGTCTGATTTGTTTGCTGGAAGCTTATTATTTATTTCGATCGATAGAGCGAAGTCTCTTTAAAAGTTCTACCATTATAGGATGCTTTTGCGTGTAAATAAGTTGGAATCAATAATTGAATAAAATGAATATAAAAAACGATATCTTGATATTTGATATAAAAGTAAAATTTGAAATAATTGAAAACTTAACTTACCTGTACACGTGATTCGGGTAAATTAATTTTACAGGCAACTTCCTCGCGCATAAATATGTCGGGATAACGTGTTTTACCAAATAACCCCTCCAGTACATCCAGCTGATTTCGTGTGAATGTCGTACGTTCGCGTCTTTGCTTACGAGCTGCACCTGCGTCATAAAAAGAAGTCAATAAATAAATATCAAACTCGTTTTCAATAAACTGTTCTAACAATGTGGTGAAATTGATCTACGCAAAAAGTCAACAAATATTAATTTAATATCGCGTTAAAAAAAAGATCAAAAATTAAAAGAAAAAAAAAAAAAAGAAGAGGATAAAACTAATTAATTATGAAGAGATTAACAGAGCATGTCCCGCTGTTCATATGCGTTAACTAAATTAAAAAAAAAAATAAATAAATAAAAAAAGGACACTATCTTGCATTCAACAAAAAGATGGCGGCAACATAGGCAGTAGTCAATAACAGAACAGGAATCACATATCAATGACGGTTTTATTATAGTTGATGTGAATTTTTCTAACACATTTTTTATGTCATTTCATTCGTTCATTTAAGCGGAGGGTATGTTTTGTTTTTTCTTTTTTTTTTCTAAGTCTAGTTCTCATTCAGGTTGTTTTTTAAAAAATAATTGTCAACGTCGACTATCACTTTTTGGTCTTTCTGTTCTAATCCAACCCTATAGCTGTCTTTCTGTGTATTCATTTACAACTACACTGCCAAGCTAATGTTGCCTGGTTTCTGTTCGTTCTGTTCTTTCTGTTTTCTATATATCGTTTGATTTTTTTTTTTTTGTTTTTTTTTTGTTTTAATTTCATCCCTATATTGAAAATCTCCTTACGGTTGGCTGTTTGATAAAACTTTTATATATATAAAGGTAAAGTACATATGTTTGTAGATGTGTAACAGGCCCAGTTGTTAAATTCGTTCAGCAATGTCGGTTATATGAATATAAAAATATATATATAAATATATATAAATAAATTTGTAACTATGTGCCTAACGCTGTTTATGAAAGTAAATAAAGAGATTTTAGTTTGATGAAGAGCACCATCATGTTTTGTTTGCCACCCTTTGAGTTCAGCTATATTATGTAGACGCTCCGCAGAAGGCCTCCTGCGACGAAATAGTTTTTTAATTCACATCTTTTTTTTTTTTTTTTTTTTTTTTAAATTTTTTTTTTGCACCGCAACGTTTTTTTTTTTTTTTTTTTTTTTTTGGGCCTTACCAGCACAGCCAACAGAAGTTTTATATTGGAAGATATGTGTTTTCAAAATTTTTTTCTGTTTTATCGCTTCGCTTTCCTTTTGGATAAAATCCAATCTCTGGAGATCACTGACGTGTATGTGTCTCAATAAATTAATGGCAAATGTGTTACTTGAACAGCTGCTGTATCGTATTAGCGGACTTGAGTTTTCAAAAAAAGGAAAAAACAAAAACAAACAGTAAATAAATGAGATTTTATGCCAACATCACACCTGAACTTTTTCAAGTCAATCTGTTCTTAACCCCCACTGCAGTTTTGACCTATAAATTTATTTTTATACAACTATGGTTTATTTTTATTATTATTATTATTATTATTATTATTATTTTTTGATTATACTTTCACAGAGAATTAAAAAAGCAAAATATTATACAACACGCGTACTTTTTTTACAATCGTTTCCCATTAATTTCGTAAAAAAGTAAGAAAAAGAAAAAAAATTTTTATAAATACAAAATTATTGTTAGTAGTGCAAATGAAAGAAACCAAAAACAAAAAATAAAAAAAAAAAACGGACTCATTTGTAGCTACACAAACATCAAGAGATGATGATGTTTGGTTTCGTATCTCTTAACTTTTCATTTGCTACGTCACTGTTTCTTGCAGTCAATGCAGGCAGGCGTTCATTATTCATTTTGACAATATTATTGATAATGATGCAATCCATAGCCTTCATCGTGGTTTTACATTCTTTTTTTTTTTTTTTCTCATTTGAAACAAATGTACGCTCAGACGGTGAGTATTTGTGTATTATTTTTATATTTACGGAGATGGTGACAGCACGCTAAATTCATCCATTGCCATACATTAAGGAAAACATAGGAAATCGATCAATACCTTCACTTGGTTCTACTTTCTGGTTACTATCATCATTATAATGATGTCAAAATTGTCCATAATTGCTAACCGTCGTGAACGCGTCTTAATCATTAACTTCGATAAAAAAAAAAAAAAACATGAAACAAGAAACACTAAAAATCTTATACAATACTATTTTTTAGGTTAAAAGTGTAAACAAACTGTAAGTTAGCGTGATATCTGGAGCGGAATTTGGCGATGTAATTGGTTATGTGTGAAATTTTCCGACCTCTCGAATTTGCCTCAAGTTCCTTAATTCCAACGAAATTTTCTAAGAGAAGTTTTTGAAAGTTTGCGGACATGATGTTGTATTAAAAAGAGGGGTATATGAATAAGACAAAGCAGCCAATGAAAGCCGTGAATTGCCTCGCTTTGATCGGTTCAAAAAGAAAAAAAAAAAGCTCAATCATCAAGTCGAGACAAACATTTTAGAACGTCGCCGTTTAAGCTTAGGGAAGATATTTCTTTCGCAATATATTTGAAAGTATTAGGATAACTCATCTTGTGCCGAAGAATAGTAATTTCAGTCAAAGTTACTTAACATTCAAGCACATTAATGTTAAGGATCGAGCATTATACTTTTCTGAAACTTTAAATTAAACTTCGTGAATGAAGGATTTCTATGCGCCATTGGCTATTCCCTGTATTTTTTGTCAAACATTCTAAGGCTTTCTAAATGATGTAAATTCATGGATTTATTTCATTCATAAAAACTACCTAATTCTATGTATTATGTATTGAAAGTTGGAAGCACGTAACGCTATCTGCTACTAAACATTGTTTTTTAGGATAATTGTATTTTTGATCTACCAAGTCTTTAAAGTAATATAGACTTTTAAAAATCGCTGTCAATAGATTAGCTTAATTATGTGGCAGAGTAGAGGAGATCGGATCTAAAGTGATTTTACCCTAAATATTTAGAGTTTACACTTTAGATCAACACCTAATATACATCGCAAGTTGTCAATCAATTTAGTCTAAAAAAAATAGTCCATTTTATCATATTCAATATTAGTGGGTGTATCCAATCGATATGCCCGTTCAATTTAAGGAATTAAACTAAAATAACCGACTAGCATGACTATATTGCATACAATTTCTTCTTTAGTATCTGATATGTGTAAAAAAAATTTCTTTGTATTATACGGTGAATGTTGAACCTTTTCCGGTTAAAATCAATCTTAGTCTCTTAGTCTTCTAGCTATACTAATCATTAAAAGATTTTTTTTTACTAAAATGAGTTCAACCGTATCAATACAATTAATATTTTCTAAAAAATAAAAAATAGCTTGAGTTAATAATAATAATAAAAATAATAATCACAATGGAGTCATAATCATTACCATTTTAGAAAGAGTTAAAATATGAGCTCGAGCAACCGTACAATGATTGCATATCGTGAGGTTTGAAGAGTACGTAAAATAGTTAAACTTATTTTTTTTTCTAGGGGAAATTATTTATAACAACATTCGAATTGCGAATTGCGAATTGCGAATTAATTCCGATAAAGAATTAATTTAGTTTTTTGCATATATAGAATTTGAAGTAACCATTTAAATGTATCGATTAACCCATAATTGTCTTTAAAAAGCAATCGTTTTGAACTAAAACCATAAATATACGAAATCGCTAACCGTGTACTCGTTTAGAATCAAGACGAACCGAATCTAGGTATTCCCAAGGGCCGTACTTTCTATGGGTTTCTATCGTTTAAGACGAAAGCTTCAATTGAAGTGAATTTACATGCACAGCTTTCTTAGAATCAATGATAAGGATTGATTTCCGTTATATTATTTTAAGAAATCTTTTTGAACTTTTGCAAAGTGTTCATTTTCAGTTTGTTGTCATCGTATTTTACAATAGTCGAAACGTGAAGAGTCATTTCAGTTGACTTGACGCACTTACTCACATAACATATTATGCTGGATAGACAGGACGTGAAGACAAAATTGTTTAGACTTGTCGTTGTATTCTGAGGTATTAACCGATTTAGATGATGACATGCATTTCAAGACAATTTTTTCTTTTCGTTTTCGTTTTCGTTTTACTGTTTTCTTCTCAAGGAAACAGAAGAATATTATTAAAATGAATTCCCACAGAGGCATCATTTGCTTGTTGTTCTAATTTTCCAATTGAAATCACAATGTCATTTTCTCTTAAAATTGAATTATCAGCCGCGTTTAATCATTTCTTCTGTTTTGCTTTCTTGGTTTTTCGGAGACTTGTCCGCTTTTCAACTTAATATCGTTTATCATTTTTGTATATGAGTGTATATCTCTGTAGGTTAAGAGTTTTCTTAAAAAAAAAAACTCGTTTTGTGTTAATTAAAAGTGAATTTAAAAGTATTTCATCATTTTTACGTTTAAAAAATATAAAAGAATAAATCAATAAATAAGAAAGATACCGACGCTTTTAAGCATTTATAAAACAGAGAAGCTATATGGATATTGTTGTAAAAAAAAAAAAAAAAAAAAAGTAAATTAAGAAATTCCACCACATTATTATGAATGTTTTTTTTTTTTGTTTGTTTTTACCAAAATTGGTTCGATATTTACCCCACATACCTTGGGGGAACCCAACTTCTAAGGTGTGGTGTGGTAAACTAAAGGGACCTAACGGCGGCATACCCATACCGGGCGGTAACGGCCCATGAGCCACGGAGTGATGGGGATGTGGTCCCCCATAGCCATGGGGAGGGCCTCCTAAGTCTTGTGATTTTAGGAAACCCGCAGCCATTAAGGCTTCTGTAGAGTGTAGAGCCAGCGTGAAACCGAGTATTAATTGCAACCAGATAACTGTAAAGAAATAAACAAAAAAAATAGATATCTTCTTTTTTATAATTATTTTTGCTATTACTTCTTATGTATATAATTAATTTAAAAATATTATAAAATGGCGTAAGTGTAACGGACCGGCACATATTTAGTTTACATTAAAATATTCACAACAATAAAAAATAATAAATTTCAATTTGAGACAGATGCGTTATTAATTTATATGTGCATGCGAGCGTATAATTGGAGGTCGAGTATGTATTTTGATTATTTTTGCCCGGCTTGGGCCGCCTCTTTCATAACTCTCTTTCTCTCTGTATACTTATTGCATATGCATGCAGCAAGGCAGGCTGGCTGTTAGGCAGGCAGGCAGGCAGGCAGGCAGGCAGGCAGGCAGGCAGGCAGTCAGTTGTGAAAAT
>KK351028.1:0-16695 GCA_000671755.1 Glossina brevipalpis | reverse complement strand
GGGTGAGTTTGGATTTTTTTTTTTTTTTTTTTTTAATGCAGAGATATGAAAAACAATGCATACACACGGCCACGGACAAGTACACACTTACATACGCACATAGATAATTTTTGCCTTTTTTATGTTTTTGTACGATCCCTAGGGTCTCTTATCACAGGCACTTTGACGATGGTTATGTATGCGGTAGACCAATGATGATTGCGATGACGATGAACACTAAATGATGAGTGTTTAAATAATGTCTGCGGCACAGCGCTAAATGACAAACAACCCAAAAGGTATGTACCTGAATGTGTGCATGCATATATATATATATATGTATGTATATATATATGTATATAGATATATTTTGTTATACACACTTTAATGCACCGAACCAAAAATGTTAATCCTTATGCAGGATCTTCTTTGCAATTTCTTTCCTTTTTTGGATTATGTTACTTTGCAGAAAATTAATTTTTTTTCTTTTTGTGTTAACGAAGATAGTTTTAGTTCTGCGTACACTGCAATCTGGCCAATAAATAATATATGAACTTTTGCTAAGCATCCTTTACTTAAACTACATTTGGTTTTACTTTATTTTCTATTTCCATTATTTTTTCTTTCGTTATTCTCTTTTTCCCGTTATTTTAGGCTAAAACTAATCCAGGTTATAGGCTTTACATCAACCAACACTTTATGAGAGTAAAAAGTTAGTAAATTAGCACTTATTCAATCGCATTTCAGATATTCTTTTAGTGATCTATGATTTTAGTGAAACTGTATGTATAATTGCCGTCATATACTTGTGATTATCTTTCAGTTTAATGTATTGCTATTCATTTTACAATTTATTAAATATCTTTAAGGTTTTCGCCATAATCTGTTTAATTGAAGCTTTTTTTCTACTTTGCTTTAGAAGTATAAATGCAACAAATACATTATAAAATCTAATTAGGTGCAATACATTAATGAAGATCTCTTGAATAATTAATAATTTCACGTTATCTGGCAATGCTTCTATTTTAATATACTTTTCGCTTAACATCTCTGCCATATAGTAAACAGTAAAACAGAGAAATCATATGCAGAAAGTCATTTGTGATTAAAACTATGCCATTTACTATGATCACACTATTAGAGAAGTCTATAAGATTTGTCGATAGTTTGTAATTATTAGGTTTGGTTGGTTATTTAGTTTGGGGAAAAAGAGATCCATCCAATCTTATATGAACTTCAGGACTTTATTTAACATTTCGAATTGGAAAATAATGGATTTCTTTTTCCCCAAATTAATTTTCAATAAGAGAAGGAAGTCGAATCGAATTAGAAAATTTCCTTAAACTTTCAATAAACGAGTAATACTAAGCTTTTTATCAAGTTGTCGTAAAAATTAATACAATTACTCATCTTTCTTGAAATTTACCTGAACCATTCAAGTAAATATTTTAGCCACTGGATATAAAGGAAAAACGGTATATTCCTTTCAGATGTATCAGACATGAAAGCATATATTTTTCGTATTTAATTTCTTCCAAAATAAACACAAGAACTATTAGGTATCAATTAATTCATTTCAAGTTCAACACATAAATTCATTTTTAATACAATAGTGAATGAGTTCTTATAGAAGAAGTACACATTTCCAACCTACGTGATCTTTTAGCAGAAATGAAACAATTGTAACAGTATTCTCATATATTTTTACTTGTGTTATTTCTAAACGTATTTCTGGTACAACGAAGTCTTTTTTATTATCAGATTAAACCCTTTGGTAAGTGTATCAGCACGTTTACGAATTCTACTATTTATTTCCGTCCCTTTGCCAATAGAAGCAAGTGGGATTTACAATATCGGATAATAGAGAGGGAGAAGAAAAAACAAAAAAAGAAACAAGAATATGAACAAGAATTTTTTACATCCTTTCGTGCAACACGTTCCAACGTACTTGATTTAATTTTTATGAAACAACGGTTGGACTTTACCTCTACGAATTATATGAAAGAATTATTGTTATTGTTATTGTAATTGTTATAATAATTTTACGATTTTATCATACGCGACTTTTAAAAATGATCATTTTGTTGGTCGTTTATTTATGAATTTTTTTAAAAACAATTCTTATCTTTTATATATAATAATTTTTAATTTGTTGCGTCCAACAGAGATAGTTTATATTTTTTTTTTGTTTTACCATTGTGCTACATTTGGTCATTTTTATAGAAAGGTGCTTTGCAATTGAAATTTGAAAGTCGTGCCGTTATGAATACACATCGACAACCTTGATCTATACGAATAATGCTTTGAATTTTCAAAGAAATAATGTTTACTTTCCATGCATTTCTCTTATTTGTTTTTGAAGAAGAAAAAACGTCTCGTAAACAAGTAAAAAATGGTCGAAATGTAAGCGAGGATTGTTATAAGTGAAACTATGTCTTGCAAATGTAAAAAATGTTGCTTTAAACGTGCTTTTCATTTTGGTTTGCCTTTCACTACTCGTGGCTATTAAATCATAATCTTTAATGAATTGTTATCGGTATTAAACGACTACAAAGTTCAAATATAAATAAACCCAACCCTAGTGGCCAACCGAAAAAAATTATTCGTATTTTGCTGCGAAACAACAACGTTTAAGATGTCTCCAAATTAGAACTGAAGGTAACTGAACTTTCGTTGTGATAATATGGCTGATAAGTTCAAACTTTTTGCGCCTGAACTGACTGAACGATGCGGACGCGGTAGAAAAGAGTAGATACGATAAAAGAATGCAACTTCGTGCATAACCCCACTCAACTATGCAATATGCTTAGGTTAGATTAAAACGGCAAATTATAGTATGACAGGTCGTCCGGATTTTGTTTTTTTTGTTTTTTTTTATGAAAAGCCCTGTACTTAATTCAAATAAATTCAATTTTGATATGTATCTTATATTCTCGAATGTAGAATATACTAATTATTAGATGAGAAATGCTTTTTTAATTACAGCTCATTTTGGCACAACTTTTACTTGAATTTGTTATAGAGAAGATTAACCAAAAAATGTTTTTTTTTTAGTTTAAATCATTAATTTATAATCTATTCGAAAAGCTAATAAATAAAAGTAAAAGATTATTGTCTCTTAATGCGAACAATATAAAATTACAAATGTGATATTTAAATAAAAATTAATGGAAATTATATAAAAAACTAAGAAAATGCATTAAACAATTTAAGGAATGAATACAAATTAATTTCGAAATGGAACATGCAGTATATGAACGTTTTTCAACTTTTTTATCTCATTGGATTCATCTAGAAAAATATTTTTTAGAATAATTTTTGGGACAGAACTTCATTTGATTTATTAACCTTTTTTTCGAAATTATTGTAATAATATGTTTTTCTAATAACGATTAAATTTATGTAACGGTAACGAGCAGTTAGTTATGTAAAAGATATAATAAATGAATTTTCAAAATGATGATTTTTAAATTTTATCATCTTAATAACTGCACTAAAGTGACTGACAATCGTAATTGCAATCTCCATTTAAAATGATGGGAAATATTTTGTTTATGCTTACAAGTGCATTATATGCCGTTTTTTCGTCCATTACAACTGTATATATATGACTAACAACACTTTTTTATATACACTGAGCTCGGCCGCACTATATTAGAATCATGTTTACCATTTCAAGCGAGTTTTTTGTTTAGCTATTCGTAACATTAAATAATTACCACTTGCTGTGCTGTGTGAATACAGTACAATCCAGAAAAGAATGGCGTTTTCAATTTTAATTTCATGCGAAAAGTGTATAATTTCAAAACGAAAGATTTAGTTAGCATTCAGATATATGTTTACTAAGAATCGTAAATAAAGTAAGTAGAAGAAAAAAGAAAAATTAGATATTGATAGTGAGGTCATTAGTACATGATTTTTACTTAATACAATTGGGATCGTTCTTTGTCCAACCTTTGTTCCTTGAGCCATAGATCAAATATAACATTTTTTGTATTTAATCCTTAAAACCATGTAATGCAGACAAAAAAAGCATTTGTTTTAATAATAATAATAATAATAATAAAAAATAAAAAAAAATATGAAAAAGGATTGAAAAATATTGTTATGTTATCAAAATTATCTCGAACGCTTCTTGCTATAAATATGTATAAAAATTTATATACATCAACCGTACAGGAGTATGCCGTTATGGCCGCAAACAGAAGCGTTAATGGTGAATTTTTTTTTATTGATTCCGCATTGCTTTTATGAATATAAAAACTCTAATTATAATTTATTATAAATTAAGGGACAATTTTAACAAGACATTATAGAAAGCCACAAAGTTGGCGTAAATCAGCGAATTATTGAAAATAAAGTTTAGTAAGGGTTGTCGATAATCAAAGCTCCTCTATATGCGTTTAATAAGAGAAAGCAAAATACACTCTGGAATTAATATAATTTCATCTCTCATATTACTGAATAATTTTTAGTCACTTATGGCATCAGTTCTTAAATAGAAAAATTTTTATCAACTCGTTCTTGTTCGTTCTTTTTGTTTAGCATAAGCAAAAGAATTCAAGTCATTTCTTTCCGTTAATTGAATTAAGCTTCTTATAAAGATGTACTTTTTAATTAACTGAACCAATAACGGTATTAATATGTTACTTGATATAATTGAGAAGATATCTAGCTTTCTGCCATAGATGCAAATTTTGCTTTAATTTACACAGCGTTTCTTTAACTCTTAAGCATCTTCAGAATTTTCCAAGCAAGTAATGCTATATATATTTTATTTTTTGTAATTCCTTATATGAAACCATTTGTTCATTTTTCAATTTATTTAATAGTTAAACTCCCTTTGATCAATGAAGTGATATCTAATGTTATGACTTTAACTGTTACAAGAGTTTAATGCCGATAACTTTGCATTATAGAGGATGTAGGGCCCGGCCCATTGGTTTTCTAAACAAAATTATGAATTAATCGAATTTATTAATATCATATCTAACGATTATTATTAATGTGAAAGAGTAGACATATAAGAAAGTAGACTCAATTTTATAAATTTATTCCAAAACTGTAGTGAATCTTAAAATTTTTATGAACTTTTACTTATAATAATTATTCTTTTATATTTATAGACAATTTTTAATGTTTTTTTTAGACGAAATTATTATTAATTATCATTTTGATCTCTTAACTTTGCATAACGGCTTAACTATATCTTATATATCCACGTCTTTGCATTGTTACGGAGTAGTAAAGTGGTTGCACACGCAGTGCATGTGTAATATAAAATTTTTGACAAGTTTTGATTAACAATTTCAAAAGTGAACTACATATGCTACCTGGATTTACTAATGAGAAGATAGGCTGACTGAGAGATAACTGAGGTTTGCTTAAGTCATATTTCAGAAACCTCGAAGCTCTTGTGCAATTTGACATTTGATTTAAATATTTCTATTTGTTTGACGACCATTTCCATTGAAAAGAGCACATGAGGTTGTTAAACTGCACATTTTCGAGTAATATTTTGTTCGTCCACGAACGCTAATGCGATCTTTAATAAATGAGGACAAAAGCTGAAAGTTACTATAGAAATTTTTTCAATAGCTGGGAGATCTGCAAATAAGGTTTGTCGAAAACCATTTCTATTTTTTATATGTATAAAAAATTAATTGAGAAGGAAACTTTTAATTATTGCAACCGAAATAACGGTAAAAATAAATCTTAATCGTTTGCAAAAGTTAAAAAAAAAAAACTTGAATTTTTCGCTGGAAATAACGCAACTGGACACTGGATATATGTGATACTAAAATTTTTTACAAGCAGAATTAAAAATTTCCCACTTCCAGTTTACTGCTCTTTTGATATATTCATTACAAATAAGTTTTTATTTAATTAAAATAATTTTCATTAAAGTTATTCCAAAGCGATATTTTTTTTATGTTGCTTTTGCTGTCTTTTTTTTTTCAAATAAAATTAAAATTATTCAAAAATGTAAAATTTTTTTAAAAGTTATTAACAAAAATAACAATAATACGGGCTGTAACATTTTCATTAACAACCACTGTAGACAGGTTCATGCGTTGCTATGTATTGTATATAGATATATTTACCGTTGCAGACCTCGTAATGAGCTGTCGTTCAAAATACAAAAAAAAATAATAATAATGAAAAAAAAAAAAAAAAACAAATAGCAAACAGCGTAAGATAAGTTGATAAACTTGCTATGTAACAGAAGCTTATCTAAGCGTCTACAAGCACAGATAAATACATATGATTGCACTGATACAAAAATACAAAAAAAAAAAAAGTTATCTGACAACTATTAACTATCAACTCATCTTCTGGCATTACTTGTAGCTACTGTAAACTGTGTGTATGTAGAGATGTGCAAAAGTCGGAGTTGGCGAAAATAAAATGAAAGCTGAATGGAGCCTGACATACACAGTTTACTGCATTGTGGTATCTTAATAATAGTTGGACATAAATACATACATCAAGTACATATATAAATGTGTGTATACATATATATACATATATATATATGCAGTTAGATTATTGTTGCTGTTATTAATATTATTATTATTATCATTATTATTATTATTATTATCATTGCATTCATTACAAGTATCATTATCATTGTCACAATTATCATTATTATTATAATTATAATTATTATTATTATTATAATTATAATTATTATTATAATAATTGTTGTTATAATTATTATTATTATCATAATTATTATTATAATTATTATTATTATTATAACTGGTATTATAATTATTATTATTATTATTATGATTATTATTATTATTATTATTATGATTATTATTATTATTATTATTATGATTATTATTATCATAATTATTATTATAACTATTATTATTATTTTAATTATTATTATTAAAATATTAAAGTTGCCATCATACGCCGTGTTATGGTTGGCTGAGTTTTGTAGCATTCATTCATGCACACTTATATGTATGTACTCACAGGTGAGTGAATGCGTGGTTATACATTTGCGTGCATATGAAATTTACAATTTTCGCTTTAGAGCTGCTCTTACTGCTTTTGCTGCTGCAGTTGTTCACTAGTTAGTATTAAATGCATTTTGACAAGCGGATTTTTTTTTTTTTTACTTTTTACTCGTTTTTAATATTTCATCTATTTTAGCGTTTGAATAGTTTCACATTAGTAAGCTGCTCGCAAGTAAACAGTGTCTATATGAATTGTACGGACATATGTGCATATGTATGTATGCATCGTATGTCTCAGTTAGCAATGACACGCATGTGTACTGTCATCATCTCGATGATCACCACATCGTTGATGTTGCTACTACAAGTAAGGTGCGCGGGTTTAGGATATAAGTTAAAAAGGCAAAAAAAAACAAAAAAAAAAAAGCACAAAAAAAACTTGTTCAGCTTGTTGTTATTGTGCTGATGAATCTGTTAAAAAACTCAACTTGAAGTTTAATTAAGTCTTGTGCCAAAAACTTAAAAAACTGTGAAAATTTGACGGACGTGTACGCAAATACACAATCTTCGGTCCGTATGTAGTAGGGTATTGGTCTACTTAGAATTATTTACTGCTGGCAATCTTCTCATCGCTAGTAGATGATTTGCATACTGCCATTATATTCATATTTGAAGTTTTTTCACATTTGTTTGGTTTTAATTAGATTTTAATTAGATTTTCCAACGTCCAATCATTCCATTGGAATTACAGGCATTTAAATAATCTATCCATACTCATTTATACATGCATAGCTCTATGTACGTATACACATATGATTTTGTATTTTGTCATTTTTTGAAAATTTATTTTCTGTATAATTTTCAATAAACAGAAGAATTATTTAAAAAAAAAAAAAACAAATCAAATATTTGTATCTCTTTGTAGGCGAATTTTTTGGGGGGGTTCTGCTACACAAAAATTGCAAAATATTTTTCAATTAATAAATCCGAGCTTTTTCACACTTTTTAGACCCTAGAACATCAACATAAGCATAAAGGTCAAGACTACTTAAACTAAATTATAAGTCAAGGTTTGTTGCACATTAGTGGGGGGTTATCTGCAAGCTGTCCCTGTACTAAAATATTAATTGATCTTCATAAATAACTGCTTTAAGCTTTACAAATGCAACTGCATTTATATTTGTGTAAATACATTGACGTGTGCATACATCGAAGGACAGATGTATTATATTCCTATACTTGAATAGTGACTATAATAATCAAAATGACTAAGAAGCGAGAAAATAGAAAATAATTATAAAGTCAATTGAATTGTTATTTCGAGAGTCAAGTTAGTGACAGGATTGTCAGGAAATAATGGTTTGTAGTGTTGTTGTTGTAATAGTCAAGCAGAGAATGAAGCTTGGATAACTACCGCTTAGATTTCGCATTTTATTGAAATTTCAAGGTTCGTGTTTTTGATAAAATAAACATAAATCACTGCCTTCATGTACCTAAGACGGAATTTGTGACTATCCTGCATTGGGCAATTATCAATGATATTAGAAAATGATCTTAAAAAGTCATGTTCGCTTTGTTTTTGTTTACACTCTGTTACTGCGTCACTGGCGTTGACAATTTTGCATCTAAATCAAAGAAAAAAATAAAATTTTTTTTTAAAATATAACTAAAAAAAGATTGATTTTAAAAAAACTGCTTTGGGCTGAATTTTTTTTTTTTATATTCCGAAAATGGACCATAATATCGACAAATTTTAATTTATCACAAAATGGTCTAATGGTCACAAGAAAATCTTATTTTAAAGCTGTAGTTGAAATTTGAACGCAATCGAGTGACAACTGGAGAGGCTAGCGGTAAACTAACTTCGAAAATACCATTCAATTGATTTATTGGATTTGAAGTGGCTATGAGCATTAGAAGATTAAATTTAAGATCATTTTCATCTCTAATTGCTTTAGGTTTTTGCTAAATTATTCAGTGCAAGATGATATTGAATATCCATAAAACCCAGTCCACTTATTTAAAAAAAAAAAATTTCCTTACTTAGTTTCAAGCATGGCATCAATGTTATATCAATGGCGACTCGCCTACCAACTAACTCACCACAAATAACTTGGGCTTGAAGGGGGGGAGGTTATTTACGTTTTCTAATTCCTTTGTACAAAATTGAAACGCAATTTTTTATTTGAAAAGAAATAGTTCAAGCTGCGGCAATTGGCCTCGTGGTCTAATTGTTAGAACATTGAGCGTATATTCGACTATGGAAACTCAATATAGTAATGAAATTAGATTTTTCTGATACTTTTTTTGATTTTTGAAGACATATCAAGAAACTGGACTTGGAAGATTTTTTTTGTGAAATATTTTATAACGCAATTGTGAGCAACATCACAGGAATGTACCGTAAATAATAATGCAGTCACAGGCAAACGTCTGATTATTTTTATGACTTTTTGATATTGTGAGGTCCAATCACAAGCTTGAAGACTTCAATAAAATTCACACCATCATTGGGAATTTTTCATATTATAACAGCATAGTATACACAAAAGATAACAAAAAATATTCTTTGAAAATTGTACAAAAAAATGGAAGCATCGACCCGTTATATATTCTTATATGATTTGTGAAAAATAATCAAAAGTATATGTAGACGTGTGTTCATGAAAAATTTCACAAGATTGCTTAGATTTATTTTAATTTGTTTCAAATAATCTAACCAATATTAGAATTAGAGTAAGAAGTTGTAAAAGTAACTTTTTATCGCACTTTTATAGTACAACATATAGAGGCAGTTAGTTATGTACAGTTGTTAAAATAAATTGTTAAAATCGTGCGTGTATAAGATTACCTTATTGATGGAATTTAATTCAATCTAAATATACTAGAGAAAAAGTTCTATTTTTTTAAAAGACACGCACTCTCGTTTAGTACAATATTTTAATATAAAACAAGATAAATTGCTAAGGAAATTAATAAAAAAATCCCCAAATTACTATCGCGTCAATAAATCACGATGACGCGATCAATACAAATTATGTGACAAAGTATAAACTGAAACACTTAGTTAATTATAGGTGTTATAGAAAACCTTAAGCAATCAAACGTTCTCTAACTCTCAGAATATCAACTGACAAAATATTCCACGTCTTTATATAAAGAATCGAAAAAATCCTTGAAGAAACAAAATATTTGTTGCCCGACAGTATTACGGTAATGAATGATTTTATAAATAAAAATTTTAACTTTTAATATTTAGATAAAGACTTGTTCGAGAAATTCAGGGCTATCATATCGCGTATTTGTGGTTGTTGTGAGCATATCTCGCGCATCCTTATTGATTACAGTTTGTAGTTTACTTTTAGAAGCAGAGTCAACATTACCGTACGATACATTCGAAGCAAGAAAACTTTAAATCAATCACAACTGATTTTCGATTGAGACAAAGGATGAGGAGAACTAAACAAAGTTTCCATAGAATGTTATGATCTCATGATTGTAAAGCTGACATAATCATTAGTTGTTAGTCTGGAGTTAACTTTCTATCCAAGGTTTGTCAAAGCATTGGCAAGCTCTAGGTGGTAGTATTTAATTCAACTTTTTACGTTTTACTGAAAATTTCAATGAAAAGTTTTATTTATCAAAACCACAGTTTAGAAAGCGAAACATCGAATCCATGCAATAGATTTGAACTTCACTTAAAGCTCGAAAGAAACTCACAACATGCAAATTTGAGAGGAAAAATCTGCAAGATTTCTCATTTGCTGTTAATAGATTTTAGATTTTAGTTTTTTTTTAGATTCGTGGTAATACTTCAGCTATATATTGTTTATATATATTCTTAATGACTTAACACTTTCACATATGATATGACGTCATACGCTTAGACTGTTTGATTAAGTCAGCCCGACGGCCAGCTAGTCAGTCAGTTAGTTAGTCCGTCAGTTAGTTAGTCCGTCAGTTAGTCAGTCCGTCAGTCAGTCCTTCAACCAGTCAGTCCTTCAATCAGTCAGTCCGGCAGTCAGTCAGTCCTTCAATCAGTCAGTCCGGCAGTCAGTCATTCGGTTAGCCTGTCATTCCGTTGTGTATTTTGACTTTTTTGAATTGATTTGATCCATTTAAAGAAAAAGAAATAATAATAATATAAAACGCTTTTCTCAAATAAATTGAAAAATGTTGTAAATTTTTTTCTCGTGTATTTCATAACGATTTAGATAACGTTACGCATACTGTTTTACACACCTGAATGAGTTTTTCGGCTTTGATTATCGAAATCATATGAATTTTGAAAAATCGAAAAAAAAAAAACAAATATATTTTTATTAAGGTGTGTTTTTTAAACACAAAAAAGAAAACAGAAAAAATTCCAAGTAATCAAGCAATTAACCAAGTAACCTTCCATCTATGTATGTACTCCAAACGTTTCCATCACAATCTTAAGAAAAAAAAATAAACAATAGTCAAGAGTTTTTGTATTTGTTTTGATTGACTTGTGATTTTTTTGTTGTTGTTGTTTTTTGAAATCTCTTATGTTGCTTAATACAACCACATATTGTGATCTGTCTATCTTTCCTTTTTTTTTTTGTGCTATACATGTAAATTGTATGTGAAATTACTATACTAATGTACGTATATACACAGAAACACATTTATTACTATAACGCATAGTATAAGGTTTCCAAGAGGTTGGGTACCTTGTACCATAAATGTACTTCAAGTCAACATGAGCGTAACTGAAGAGAATGATAAGTTATCAATAGAATACGAAGTACGTTTAGATTTTGTGTCATTCAAGTTTTTCTTTATGTTGAATAAAAGCGGATGTTGTCATTTTACAGTTGCTTTTTCTGTTACTTTTCAATACAAAATTTTTAATGTCGTTCTTATAAAAAGTTTAATTAAATCTAGTTGACTGGCTTTTCATATACTTACAAATACCATATGATACCGTGACATATATGACGTGTACATACATACATATACACAAACTATCTATATTATGTTCACATAAGAGTTTCTCTATGCCAAGACGTAGGTGTTTATGAGCCACTCATTCATATGTCATATGTGTGTATAGATTTTTGTCATTAACAAAAAAAAAAGAAAAAAAAAACACAAAATTATCTAAAAGACTTCCAATCGACTTAATAAAGCTATAAAAAAAAAAAAAACATGAATGGAATGTTAGGTTTCGAAATTCAATAAACATTTTTAAAACCAAGAGAATATTATTCAAAATTTTCGTGGAAATCGGAGAAGATAACTAATATATTTCCAATTGGCATCGAAAGTAAAAGCATTGGCTACGTCAAGTATGTTTAGTTAGTTGTACAGTTCGTTATTAGGAATTACGAACCGTTTTTTGGTACATTAAATATATGTATGTTTTTGTGTTTTACTGATATAATTATATATATATACTTGGATTCTTCCTCCTCTCTAACTGTTCAATGTTCATTTACGAGAAAGTTTCAGAATTCATTTTTTATATAACTTCTCAAGATTAACTAAATGCATATGTAAAGACATTACGTACGTAGAATGTGAGTTTTTATAAAAAAAAACAGCTTTTAATGGCTTTTATTGTGAAAAGTCATATAGGTACGCTTAGTACACTTATTGATGTTTTTTACGAGTTTCAGTACACTATTGAAATTATCACTAATGAATCATTGAATCATAAAATTTACATTCAGAGTTATTTCTGTAAACGGGCAGTATGCAGTACTAAAAGCTTAGTTTGTTTACTATAAAAACAAAAACTCATTCGTCTTTAGAAAGCTTCGAATGTCTTTTTAAGAAGTCCTCCAGATATCTCCTCTAGATTATTTCCATTGCTGATTGATGCATGTTAAGAAGTTTATCATCTTAAATATTGGTTTTCCAAACACTTTAATGTTAATGTTGAATCAGAAATTTGATAACTAATATTCCAAATCATCATTAAGATCATATCTAATCGATATTTTTTTTTTTTTATAATTTTTGCGATTTTTCAATGAGTTGACTCCGTTTTAATTATATTTATCTAAGCAGCGAGATATATCAAATTCTTATGCCATTTAATTTTAAAAGCAAAATTCTAAAGTTTAGTCTTTTAACTGCGACAGATATTCGATTAGTAAAACTTTTATCAGGATATATTGTTTCCATAAATTTGCGTTTTTCAAATACTTTCCAACAAATTAAATAAAAAAAAAAAAAAAAAATTGACAGTCAACCTTTTTCAAATTTCAATAAAGAATATTTTTGCAAATTTTTTATTATTTATTTTATGTTGACAAAAACTGCCCATAAATAAAATTTTCATTTAATTTTTCAAGGTGTTCTTGAAATTGCTTTCATAAATCTTTTAAATAAACACTTTATTAATATATTTATTTAATAAAACCCAACTAATTTGCTGAAGTATATTTTCCAAAAAAAAAAAAAGGAATTTTTTTTATCACTGAAGTATTTTTTGAAGGATGGATGAAGATACAAAAGTTTTGTCATTGCTTTCTGTAATAGGTTGACTAACGAAATATTCTGAATGTCACGTTTTGTTTCAACTCTCACGGTCATAGAAATTCAGATAAAAATTTAAACATATGTTCTTCGTCTAGTTTTAAAAATGTTGGGTCTTGATTTCAAACACACACACACACATACACACACACACACATACACACACACAATTGCAATTGCTAATGAAAATTTGAAACAATTTTGAAGAATAAAATTTTTTTCATTTTGTACTTATTATAGGAAAAATTAATTGAATTGTTTGTCGTGGCGCTAAAAACTAATGTCAACTCAATAATTAAAAAAAAAAAACTTTGCAAGTTTTTAAATTTAGCTAACCTAGTAGGTGTATCCAAGATCCAGTTTAAGGCCAATATGAATGTTTTGTTTGTCACTGTCACTTTCACTGTTTGAAAAAAAATTCACTAAAGGATATCAACGTGAAGCAGTAACTAATTAACAAAAATATGGTTTCGAAAACCGACTAATTACAGATTTTAACTTATTTCCCTTTATAATTAATTTTTCCTGATTATTCTTTATATTTAAAACGTATTACATGTTTACGTTTTCTTTACGCGAATGAATAAAACTAAAAACCAGTTTTCCATTAAAATTATTATTTCTCTGTTTCCATTTTTATGGGAAACCCCTGTCTTATGAATAAAAAATAAAATTTTGTTATTTTGTGAGCACAAAAAGCCTAAAAAACGTATCTTAATTACACTGTTCTGTTTATTGTTATTAATTATTAGTTTTAAAATAAATTATAATTTATTCAATCTCACAGTTACACAGACACAGTTATGTAAATCAGTTCTTCAATCAATAAGTTTCGTTTGGTTTCTTTTTTCTCGTAAAACTCTAAACCGCAACCTTAATATAATTTATTATTGAACGTTTGTTATGCGGGCAGGCGGATAAAGATATAAACGGTTTTCTCCTAAAGGTTTTTTTTCTATGGCCTTTTAACAACTATCGCCAGAGGTTGCACTAAAGTCGTTACTCAATATATCGAGCAAAGAAGAGATCCGCATAAACTAAACACATTCTTCAAAAGCTTGTGATTCGTACTCATTTCGTTATTTACGATCATACTTTCAAAGTTATATAAAGCTTCGGCAACATAGTCATAGTCTGCTATTCTTTTCCATTATTCGCAGATTCATTACAACTATTTTGTGACTTTCACAAATTTCTAGAGGGATTTTTTCTTTATTCTTCTTTATGTTACAATGCTCTACGCTATTTATGAAAATATTTTGTTATTTTCTCACGGACTTTCCATTTCGTTCATATAGTTATGAATGAAAGTTGCTTGTATTATGTTCTATTTGAATTCTTTATATGAATGTCAGAACAATTAAGAAAATCTTCGATTGCATAGAAAAGAAATTTCACTTTCATGTCGTTTACCTTAAGAAATATCCTTTACTCGAATCGGTTATATTCATTTCGGAATAATTCTTCACTTTAGACCATCTTACCAGCTTTTCCCTATCCACCACCGAATGAGAAGATATATCGATTTTGTTATTTTGTTGCAACACTCAGAAGAGGAAGTTCCAGAGACTTCATAAAGTACATATATTTTTGAAGAGCATCAAATTTTGAGTTGATTTAAGCACGTTCGTCCGACCGCTTGTGTATGTATCTGTTTGCTTATCTGTGTAAAGCCGGCGGTAACCATTTTCCGGGTTGCAAAAGTCAAGATGCTTGGATCAAATTTAACAAATATATTGAAAGTTCTTACATATACACTAGTATTGAAAATGGGTCAAATCGGTCATAGGACACACAAACATACGCTGAAACATTCCTCTTTCTGGGTGTTTGCTCACTATTCGTAAACTACACAATAAAAATTTCCAGGGTATTGTACAAAAAAGGAAAGAATCTATCACACCTACACAATATTATCGAAATTTTCTTTCTTTCGATCTTTCTTTACGATAAAGGTGTTGGGTTAAAAACAGATTCGGCACGACCGAATAAAAGTTACTTGCTTTTTTCTTTTTAAATAGGCGTAATTCTGTTAACTGATAGCCTACGGTTCCTATAAATATTTTCCACAAACTTTAGATCGCAATTTTTTATACTCAAATCTGTTAATGAACATATTCGAAATATGAATCTTGCGAAATAATTGTCCCTAACTTATCTGAATCCACAAATATTGTTCTTAATAATGAATGTAGGATCTATAACCGTGACTTATGAAAAGTTAAGAACCATATTAAGTTATTTTCTTATTCATTACATACGTTTTCTACATTTAAATGCACTTGATTGTGATACTAATATATTTCGAAGCTTCTCTTCTTTGGGTAAAGGAAGTTTGAACGTTAAAATATAGCAAAGAAGTTGTATTAGGTTGATTGAGCTTTATTTTTAGTATTGTGTATGTATACATGTATATTATATATATGCAAGTAAAATAAAAATAATTTTGAAAGAAAAAAATAACGAGGAAATATGATATAAACATCACAGCATTTGCCTGAGTTATATGGGAGAAGAAAGGTAGATTATTTTTAAAAGTAATGACTTCCATAACATAAGTGCAGACACAAACAACTTGTTAGATTTAATACTAATGAGAATTCTTTTCAACTAAAATTTATTTTCTTCTTTCAAAGTAAGTCAGCATAGTGCAGTATAACGAAAAGTGTAACGCATTTCGCCCATTATTTTTGAAAGTAGAAAAAAGCTTTGACATTTCACCTTCCGTACACACGGTGATCATTTCACTGTTTTTGACAATCACCACCGAACGATGGCGTCATATTAGTGTCATTCCTGTGATTCTAGCTTTGCGGAATGTAACAAAAAGAGGCGTATATAACATAAAACGTGTATATAGCATTCGTCGATGTAAAAATCGAATTCGATGTCGTTTTATTTCTCTACTCATCTGTCCATCCCTCCATTCGTATGTTTGTCTATTGTCTATTATTAAAATGGTGGAATAGGTTTTGCAAACATTATTCTTAGTTGAAGCTCATAGATTAAATAAACAAAAATATTTAACTTCCAACTTGTAGCAAATACTGACGTAAAGTTTGCCGTGAATATTTCCCAGAGCCATTTCAGCTCGCTTATAATCAGTAAACATTTTGCAACTTCTACATATTGGCTGAATGTCAAATAACACATCAATCAGTAATTTGCAAGACTTACACCTAGATGTCATCTATAACAAAAAATCCATATACTTTTCAGGAAGTGCTAAGCTTCAAAG